>NQII01003499.1:11978-23757 GCA_002778355.1 Clitarchus hookeri | reverse complement strand
GAGGGAGGGAGAGAGAGAGAGATAAAACTTGCCACAACTAAAAAAAACTGCTTAAAAATTTAATTTAAATTCTTCCAGAAAACACTAAGGGTGCATTAACAATCAATTATTCGCAGATTTACCGCACCGTTGTATACGTGTAGTGAGAAAGCGCAAAATGTTAAGTTATTTCCCATACATCCATAACGTTCCCACATTTGTTCAGGATAGTGTCAAATGCGTAGAAAAGTCTCTAAATTGTTATAGTAGCGACGCTACACATTCCTATATTTGCAGCCTGATGCGTGGAACTAATTCCACACTACGTACACACGTTGACAATTTCCATTACGGTTTAGAAAGTTTGTTAAATTTTTTTACTGGGTAACTAAGCTTATTTTGAATGATAAGACTGCCTGTTCGCTGTTTTACATTCTTTTCTAATGTGCTCTTACAGATTCATCTAAATTTTCTACAAGTATCCTTTACAACTAATGATTTTCCTTTTATGTTTCTTTCGATATCACATGCCCAATACTGGGCAACAGACTTAGAACAAAAAAAAACAGTACCCTAATAATAAACCAAATGCAGGACAACCTCTATTTTTGGCGCGGCCTAACGCCCGCGCCATGCTTTATCAAAATCTAGACAAGGTAATGAAACGAATCTAATATCCGTGGCGAACTAGAAACCTTCGACGCCTGACGTGAACAACGTTCGTTTGCCACACAGGTACGTACTAAAATTAAAAAACCACTTCATTCCGTGCGTCGATTAAACTTTTGTGATTGCGCTGCATAATTTCTGCATCCTGGTGTTGCGTGATTGCAAACGAACACTCATTGCACAGTCGAGCATAGTGACAACAGGGCGAATGAACTGGTAGGAAAAAAAACGATCAGATTAAAAAAAAAAAGAATAGGCGGAAACGTTCGATAGACAAATCACGTAACTCACTCTGCTGCATGGCCAATCCACGATATCGACGCGCATTACAGATGAATACTTCTCGCTGCACTAGCATTGTGAAGAAATGTGCATTTATCACGTTAAAACTATGGAAATATATCTACAATGATAAACACACAAGGACGCGTACAGGTATTACAACTACTAATAATTAGCAGCAAGTGCAATATCGCTTGAAAGCTGTTTATTTTTTAAATCAAATTTTTTCTACACTTAGGTGCAAAACGTGATTCGATGAAAAAACCTTCACTGTCTATGTTTCCGTGCTAATATTACCAGTTAGTTACCAACGAAATTACATATTATATTCATGACTTTCCTTCCAAGAAGCTATTAAGTACGATAGTACAAAAGTTAATTTGGTCTGAAACTCTTTTCATTTTTGTTTTATAACGAAAAAGAGTTATAACTAACTGTCCTGGCGAAATGACTGCGAAATTAAAAGCACACCCCGATAATATGTAAATTGCACTATCAAAAGTTTAACTACAAAAAAATACCCTGTTGATAACTACAAAAGAAAATGGCAGCGGTAACGTATATTCCACGAGTACTGCGCATGAACTGTAGCAGAAGCTTATAAAAGTGAACACGTCAAAAAAAAAAAACCCAACAACAGTAACATAAATTAACGCCATAGTAAACTTCACTGTCAAAGATTTAGACAAGTAAGCTGTTCCCCAGTTCTGTACAGACTTTCTGGTTTAAACGAAGAGTTAAATGTCGTTCAGGTTGATATTCGCCAATATTTTGGGTTTAGTCTTTGCAAATTTACGTACCATCCACTTTTATATCATTGTTACACGCGAACTCCATGCCGGGCTAGTTTTGGCGCAGTAGGGGGAGACCCGTCTCTCTCCCAGGCCGACCCGGGCACCGCTACGTCATAAGGCCGGCGAGGGGAATTATTGGCAGCTGACCCGATCAGGCGTCACTGCCCCACAACTGCCCAAGAAGCATGTGCAAGAACTTTCTGGTCGTCACTTCCCTCGGCGCAACGCGGCGTACGAAGAAGGTTCTGGGCCAGGGTGCATGTCTATAAATACAGTCGCATCCGGGGGGGATCGGCAGTCTATGATGACCATCTGGCGAAGTACGGTGAACGGAGATCTGGTTATCAAAGGATGGTGAAGAATAGGAGTGGGGACGAACAAGGGTGTCTGAAACTGCCGCGGACGTGTGTGTATGTGCAGCGGCTACGAGCGAGTGTGTGCGGGTGCTAGGCAGCTGTGTATGAAGCACTAGGGATGCTCTAGAACATTCCGGACAGAAGAGACTAGTGATTTCTGGACTGTAAAAAGGTGGGGCTGAATGAATGACTCGTGCATACTTGACTGTAAATACTGGAACTGTTAGGTATCAAATATACTAATTTTAATAGTAATTAAATAGGTATTAATAAACTGTTTATAAACTGATTTTTACCATTTTATTGTGTTAATTTATGTGAGGTGATGGGCGGTTATATAGAGANCGCCCCCCTTAGAACCCAAATCGCCCACCGGGGGGCGATCGCCCCCAGGTTGGGAACCACTGCTCTAGAACATTCCGGACAGAAGAGACTAGTGATTTCTGGACTGTAAAAAGGTGGGGCTGAATGAATGACTCGTGCATACTTGACTGTAAATACTGGAACTGTTAGGTATCAAATATACTAATTTTAATAGTAATTAAATAGGTATTGATAAACTGTTTATAAACTGATTTTTACCATTTTATTGTGTTAATTTATGTGAGGTGATGGGCGGTTATATAGAGANGATAAACTGTTTATAAACTGATTTTTACCATTTTATTGTGTTAATTTATGTGAGGTGATGGGCGGTTATATAGAGATTAGCTGTACATAGCTAGTGATAGCCATTAATGTAGAGATATTTAAGTTTGGAGTATTATCTTTGGGCAATGTGTATAATTAAATTAGGAAATAATTATTGACGCTCTTATTTGGGACCTCCATCCCTTAAAGAACCTGGCAATGCCCAGAGACTTTGATAATGTGTACAATAATATGGTTTCTTCTACGCTCCAATCGCAAGTTTTACTCTCGCATCTTCATTTATCTTTTGATCAAAAAGAGCACAGTCGCAGAACTATCTGAAAAACTTCTTGAAATTGTTTTCGGCTAATTCTTTTCTTTCCACAGAAAAAGGAGGCGTGTTACTTTATACTTTTAGGGTCTGAGGGTCAGACGATATCAAACGTTGGAGATGGCGAGAAAGTTAAGCGCCTGCTACCTCATTATCACCACCCAGGTATGCGGTAAGGCCTTAATTTTCTGTATACAGAAATACAATATACCCTTAGCTTAGCAACACAAATTACAATTCATCAAAATAATTCTTTAAGTAGTATAACAACAGAGTTTAATTTTTAATTTTCTTAATTTTCCGACGTAATAATCTTACCACGTTTGTGACTTAGATGCAGAATGCTCTGTATCAGATACGAACTTACATATACGGAACTTACTAGTCAAATTCTGCACGACACTGTGTGATTTGTTTTCCTGCGAAAGTACGGTGTGAACAACAAAAGACTTGTGTTGAGAAAGATGCAAANCACGACACTGTGTGATTTGTTTTCCTGCGAAAGTACGGTGTGAACAACAAAAGACTTGTGTTGAGAAAGATGCAAAGCGTTGCTTATATTACACACACGTGCCATTTTTACGGCCCTCTGCTCAAGTGGCAAACTTCTTACCCGCATCCACAATCCAGGTATTTTAGCCGCCTACATAAACTCTTCTTCTTTACTCCTTGTGGGGTAGCAAGATCGGAAAAACCGGGACGTGAGCAACATAAGAATACGCCATACAGAACAAAAAAAATCGGGGTGTGGCTGTATCGGGGACGCAGCAGTGTGTTTTACGAGAATATATCAGCGTCAGCGGGTAGCATTTTCTTTACGATATGGGAATGAAATGGAAGCAACTAAATGTATACATGAATTGTATGGCTTACATCAACAGATTTACACGAGATCTTTCATTTGGTACCAAAATCAGCGTGCCAGAACATTGCAGTCGCGAGATATATTGCACGGAAATTTTCGCCCAGGCCCAAAATTGCCACCAGTTGCCGCGAGCCCCCACCCATGCCTTGCGCATGCGCGGTGCCAACTCAAAGTCATGATCGCATCGTAGTCGATACCCGATTGAAAAAGACTGATTTCAAAGACGTATTCACGTCAAAAATTCAGGGGATCCCCAAAAACCTACCATGCACCATGGTTATCCGGTTTACTACTGGTTGATTAACAATCACATCACTTAGCGAAAAATTACGCACAGTTAATATAAATATTAAAATTATCTTAGTCAAAAACGGACATACACCAAAGAAATCGCTTCTTTGTATTACTATGCCAGAAATTTGTTAACACGTTTTACACGAACTCTTTCACTTCACTTATTTCCAAAGAACGACAAGATTACACTTTAATAACCCATAATCATCCACAAGGCTGTTCAATCATCCAGAAAAAAAATTTGCAGTTTCATTATAATTTTTTGTCCAGTGCAACTGCCAATTATGTCTTGTAACACTCCAAATATATTTGTATGTTAAGATATTTAGACATTTTGCAGTAACTGCAAAATTACTACTTACTCGCCACTTTTAATAGCTACATTTTCATAATTATGGGGACGTTTCGCACATTGTAAATATATTAAACGAGCATTTTGTATCCCAAGTCAAACAGATGGTGCGATTAAGCTAACAAAATTAATATGGAACTATTTACCATGTGCATCAACAATGGCGGTTTCTCCATTATCAGTAACTTTTTAACGGAGGGTGCGTCTCTGATGATTTTTGTTTCCAAAGCAGAATTCTGAACCTCCGACATTTACTTTCACCACACATTTGGTGCCCGTTTGTCATTTTCTATAAAGTCACACCTCAAAATTATAGTGATAAATGCTGCATTTCGTTACTAACTAAAGCCATCTTTATTCACTTAAAATAAATCATTCTGGCCAAATGGAACGGCTGACAGAAACGGCGCGGGGTGGGAGGAGGCGTCCGTTTTTATCCAAATTTCCTATTCTGCAAAACCACATACACACAACACCGTTTTGTAAATTCAACAGGCCCAAAGTGTAATTTTTAAACGCCTAAAATATTTGTAACGTTCAGGTTTTAAAACCCACTGTAACAACGTGTTTTAAATTTTAAAAAATTGCATGCTTCACTAGTTTGAGAAAAAAAAATAAAAAATCAAGGTGTGATCGATTTATGAGAGGGAAATTAATGACAAGAATAGTACAAAATCGAAAAGCATTTAAAATCAAATAATTTTGCTTTAAAAAAATGCGATCGGGTAGTTTTATTAAAAATAAATGACATAAAACGACTTCATTATGATTTTTTTTTATTTCAGGTCGCGTTAAAAAAAAGCAATCGGGTAGTTTTATTAAAAATAAATGACAAAACGACTTCATTATGATTTTTTAATTTCAGGTCGTGTTTATGGGCCAAAAGGTGGATGCAGAGAGAAGAAGAGACTATTTGACGTGTTCTGGAAATAGCAGACGTTGGCAAAGGATGTGTATGTAAAAAATTGAGTGGTTTGGTCTAGCACAGTCATCTTCAATGAGTTAAGTCTGATTTTTTTTTTTTTTACTTAGAGCTGTCCAGTTGGCATGTGTAAGTAAACTCATGTAGGACGGAATCTAATCTGGTTCGTTAATGGTTGATATAGAACGGGTAGTTCTTGTTCTTACCTAATATGTATGTGTGTGTGTGTATGTATATGTATATGTATATATATATATGTATATGTGTGTGTGTGTGTATGTGTGTGTATGTATATATATACACGCACACAGAGTAAATCACTTAAAACTTGCACCGAAATGAAATGCGCTATTGATGTGCTGATTTCACAGAACTGAAATTTAGACAAGGGCTCATAATTACAGCACAGGCACAGATTTAAATAAGTATTAGGATGTGTATTTTTAAACACAGTTACATTTTTTCAAAATAGAACAATGCGTATTCACTTCAAGAAAGTAAAACTAGAGGAAATTAGAATGTCAATAGTGTTTTATACAGGATTCTAGTGCAATCAGTTTTACGTGCTATCGTAATATGGTTATTTGAAATATCGACAGCTGCCTGCTCCATTTAACTGCTTAGTTACTAGACTATGATGTTTGCATGTTTACTTTTATATTTTAGTGTGTGTGGTTTTGTTCTGAATGTGCAAGAAAACACATGTTACATCTAGTACATTTATGTGATTCTACTGTATCATGTATCAGTACTCTCTTAAAAAAATACATAAGTAAGTAAACAAGATCTGCACATTCTGAAGAAGAAATATAAAACTGTCCTTCACAGTGTTCAAAATGAAGACCACCAGCTAAAATACAAGCTTATATTGTCATGTTAAGATTGCTGCAAATGTTGTAGCATTTCAGCAGAAATTTCAGAACAGGCAACTGTAATACTTTTTTTTCGTATCTTCTGATGTCATCAGCAAGTCCTTGTCGACAGTGACTTTTAGCGTTTCCAACAGAGAAAATATAAAGGGGTGGGTCTGGTCCAATCCAACGATTTTGTAACAACCCGTGAAGACAAGCTGTAGTACGTCTTGCACTACGAGCTGGGCAACCATCATGCTGATACCACAGGATCCTACTGGTCTGCAGTGGGAAGGTCTTCTACACCAATATAAGTTTTTTTTCTGTTAGGAGGTTGACATGCTTTTGCGAATCCATTGACCCTTCTATGAAGGAAAAAAAAAAAGGCCCACAAGACGATGGTTCGCTATTCCACACCACACATTTGCACTCCATGGNCATGCCGGACTCATGCCACTCCTTGCGAATGCAAGGCAGCAAACTTGCAGATTTAATTCAACAGCAGCAGAAACATTAATTCCACCCTCTTCTCTGGCCACTCGTTTGTTTGTGTCACGTTTTCGAGGTGTTACACTTCCAGTTTCCCGTAATTGGTTGAAGAGGTTCGCAAATAATTGTCGAGATGGGTTGACGTCTATTGGGATGTCGTTCAGCGTAACAAGAAAGAACAACAATCTTCCCACATTCGCCATACACCATGAGCATGTCAGCTTTTTCAGCATTATAGGCTATTCATGGTAAAGTGAGCACTTTGGAAAGCCCTCTCATTTGGAATAATAGTTAGTACATATATTTTGTTTTAGCCTTTAACGTTAACTTCCAAGTGCGGTGGAATAGACACACTGTGTTTATTACTTACGTGGCAATATTTATTTAAAAAGATGGTTAAAGGATAAAACATGGCTGAAAGGAAAAAGTAACTAGGGTCTGAAAAGNCGTAACAAGAAAGAACAACAATCTTCCCACATTCGCCATACACCATGAGCATGTCAGCTTTTTCAGCATTATAGGCATTATAGCATGGTAAAGTGAGCACTTTGGAAAGCCCTCTCATTTGGAATAATAGTTAATACATATATTTTGTTTTAGCCTTTAACGTTAACTTCCGAGTGCGGTGGAATATACACGCTGTGTTTATTACTTACATGGCAATATTTATTTAAAAAGATGGTTAAAGGATAAAACATGGCTGAAAGGAAAAAGTAACTAGGGTCTGAAAAGTTACCCGTGAACAGCATATAGTAAATACCATCTTCCAGTACGTCCTACGTCGAGGTTGTATGAACTTTCATTAAGTACTGACAAGGAGGTCCAAATGTAATCAGTGTAAAGGAAACAGAATCTTAACATACACACGAATATCTTAGCATAGTAAGTGGAGCAGTTAAGTGGAGCAGACAACTGTCGGTATTTAAAATTGTCATATTACGATAGTACGTAAACTGCTTGCACTAGAATCCGGCAAAAAACACCATTGACATTCTAATTTCATCTAGTTTTATTTTCTTGGTGTAAATAGACATTGCCTGATTTGAAGAAAAAAAAATTGACTTTGTTCAAGAAATACACATTCTAATACTTAAAATCTGTATCTTGGCTGCAATTATGAGCCCTTGTCTACCTTCAATTCTGTGAAGCCAGCACACCAATAGCATCTTTCATTTCCGAAATATTCGCGGTGCAAGTTTTACGTGATTCATCCGGTATATATGGTGTTGCCTACGAGGGCAGTGTTGGTTGCTGCTGTGAGATGCTGGAATTTATCATGCCACCTGCTGGCCAGCGGAGGAGTCGGCGAGTGATCCTGATAGATTGACGTTTTGTCTGTCCGCGATGAGCGACATAAGAGCACGCCAATTTCGCGAAGCGGCCTTCGTGTTAGGGTGGTGTCAGAAAAGTTCAGCCACGTAACTGTTTATTCGGCCAAGTCACAATTTCTCGCGAGTACAGGCAAGCCGCGCGTTAGAGTTTTAGCAGTGTTTACTAAAGGGGACATTATTTACAAATCGGGGAGATTATATGCAGTTATGAAAGAAAGATGGGCCGAGTAATCCCATTCTCCTGAAGTACAGACTTCACGATGCTTCAGTGCATTATTCGAACAGACCTGGGTTATGCGTGCTAACAGTAAGTTGTACTTTGAGAATCTGATTATTTTGTTGTTGGTAGAGGTCATAAATTCGGATACCTATGAACTAGGATATCTGAGCAAAATCTGTAGATGTTAGTCAGTGCCTTATCCTTCTATCATTACAAATTGTATTTCCGCATCTCATATTCCCGAAGTATGGCAGCTGATTCTACGTAGTCATTTACACCTCTGTAAATTATGTATGGGAGTCATAATTATGTTTTTGGAAAAGTATGTTTTCTGCATAGATCGAGTGCCGTCCCAAAAAAATACACAATACGGACGTTAAGTCCAGTAAATATAAATCCGATTATGAATAATATTTTTTTCCCCTTCACAACCACGTAATACTCAGTGAGCATTCCTCGAGTGTACAGTTGCGATTTAAATAAGATCGCGCCCTTTTGTGTGACGAATTAAATACTGCTGCTGACAAATATTGTGCGAACTCTCTTCTATTATAAGAGTTATATTCCCACGAATTATTATGGTGGCAGTAAGCTGTGTCTAAAATTGTATTGTATATGACTTATTAACTATTAACGTCCTCCGCTGTTATGCCAGAAGTCTTGTCAGGGGACGGCTTACAAACTAACTTATGACCTAACTTTAACACCCATGCCTTGCCTGGGATTCGAACCCAGAACCTCCCGCACCCCAGACCGGCGNCAACTTATGACCTAACTTTAACACCCATGCCTTGCCTGGGATTCGAACCCAGAACCTCCCGCACCCCAGACCGGCGCGGCGGCGCACGAACCGACTGCGCCACGGGAGATCGGCTGTCTACAATTATTTGATCGCTAAAAAAAACTGCTTTAATAAGAATCAGAACTTCTGTTCGGTATATTTTTAAGCTTCTCTTTGTTGTGCGAGACTAGTTAAATTTCCGAGACCGGCTCCTCTTTAACCAACCATACGGTCCACTGTGTGGCGTGACAAAAAAAATAGCATAACCTCAAATGTGTGTAGAACTGCCATTCCGCCGGAGACTTCTAATCCACCACTACCTATGCGACTTGTCTAATGACTGGGGCGACTGGTGGTTTGCAGGCTCTGTCAACAACCCCGGAATCATAGCCGGAGGAGACAGACAGTGTGTTGTTTACGCACCGGCGAGTGCAGGTCAGGGCGCGGCGGCCAGCATTCGAATTTTTTTTCTCTAGATTAAAGGACTAAACCGCCCTGTTAATNGAGTGCAGGTCAGGGCGCGGCGGCCAGCATTCGAATTTTTTTTCTCTAGATTAAAGGACTAAACCGCCCTGTTAATCAATTAGTTACTAGGTTTTAGTGGCCTCGGTGTCTGAATGTATTTCAAGAGTGTTTCATGAAGGTTTTCACAAAATCTATGAAGAAACTGGCGCACACAGGCTTAAACAATTTTCGTAAAAAATAATACTGGTTCAATTATTGTTTAATATGTATTGGAAATAGCCTACAAGATATTACTACATTCAATTAAACACATTCATGCTTATATAGGATACTCCATTAGATTAAAGTGCTATTAATTATATTAGTAAAACCACTAACCTTATTTTGAAAGCTACAGTTATACTTATTTCTANGAGTGCAGGTCAGGGCGCGGCGGCCAGCATTCGAATTTTTTTTCTCTAGATTAAAGGACTAAACCGCCCTGTTAATAAATTAGTTACTAGGTTTTAGTGGCCTCGGTGTCTGAATGTATTTCAAGAGTGTTTCATGAAGGTTTTCACAAAATCTATGAAGAAACTGGCGCACACAGGCTTAAACAATTTTCGTAAAAAATAATACTGGTTCAATTATTGTCTAATATGTATTGGAAATAGCCTACAAGATATTACTACATTCAATTAAACACATTCATGCTTATATAGGATACTCCACTAGATTAAAGTGCTATTAATTATATTAGTAAAACCACTAACCTTATTTTGAAAGCTACAGTTATACTTATTTCTANCTAGATTAAAGTGCTATTAATTATATTAGTAAAACCACTAACCTTATTTTGAAAGCTACAGTTATACTTATTTCTAAAGGATACGCATTATATGCGAATATACTATATTAGGCATTAGGGGCAATTTTTTACGGTCAGTGAAAAAATAAATTCTAAGTAACTGACACCTATACAGAATTGTATTGATCGTCCCTACATAGTTGTTTACGGTAACATATTTTTTTATAATTGTTTCCCTATGTACGTTTTGCTAAATAGAATGCAAGAAATGTAACTTTCTGCCTAATCTGTATGTTTTATTGTTTGTATAGAAGATAATTTCACATTGCATGCAGAACCTTCCCATTTTCTCTGGCATATTTTCAAGAATAATGACACCTTCCAATACCATATTTTTTTCGCCACTAACAGAACAAATACATTAAAAATGTTTAATTATATTACACTGCAACAGACGCAGTAAGTAGGGCCAACATTTTATTCAGGTCATCAATATCTCCCGCCATACACGCTATTGACATGCCATAAGTGCCCATTACACACGCACCAATACTTCCTTTGTACGTCACTTGTAAAATGTGTATTAATGCCAGATCACAAACTTAAAAATTGAAAATCTTGGAATACATATGCCCATAATAACATTTTCCTATATTAACACAACTAACAATTTTTTTCAGAGCATCGATTATTTACAATTTCCCTGAACCAGGTGAAANCATTTTCCTATATTAACACAACTAACAATTTTTTTCAGAGCATCGATTATTTACAATTTCCCTGAACCAGGTGAAAATTAATTCCCTGACTTTACCCTGTGGGTAGACACCCTACCGCTACATGTCGTAACGCCTTTCTCCAAACAAACCAGTCGATAGGGAATATTTCGCAAGCAGGCGGTAGCGAATNCATTTTCCTATATTAACACAACTAACAATTTTTTTCAGAGCATCGATTATTTACAATTTCCCTGAACCAGGTGAAATTTAATTCCCTGACTTTACCCTGTGGGTGGACACCCTGCCGCTACATGTCGTAACGCCTTTCTCCAAACAAACCAGTCGATAGGGAATATTTCGCAAGCAGGCGGTAGCGAATCAGACACAATGCCAGTCCCAGANCCAGTCGATAGGGAATATTTCGCAAGCAGGCGGTAGCGAATCAGACACAATGCCAGTCCCAGACCCTCGCGCAGCCAATCAGCAGATGGGTGCGCCCACATCAGAAGAACCGCAGCGGTATTTCATTCTGTACACTCGCCTATTCTGTGGCAGCTGGGAGCGAGTCTATCGGGAGAAACAACGTGCTGTTCGTAAGTAAGTGTGTAGGAGAAGCCCATTTAATGCCTCTAATTGAACACGGTTGAGAGATCTCCCCCCCC
>NQII01003498.1:241125-253663 GCA_002778355.1 Clitarchus hookeri | reverse complement strand
GAAGAAAGATGATTTAAGACGACACGAAAATAAAAGTAAAATTCCGTACACATTCTCAACTGAAATCCGTCATTGTAAATGTGTGTGTGCGTAAATATGTACGGGTATATTTATACATATATATATATAATAATTTCTAAGCTTGTTTATTAATAGTATCATTAATAATAATAAAGTAATTTGCCCTTTTTCATCAGCTCAGTTGAAGTTATTTATAAAGTATAAAGTTATTTTGCTTATTACTGAAACCCGTAACAAAGGTGAAATTCGTGAACAGAAGAATTTTTACTATATAACATAAAATTCCTTTNATTCTCAACTGAAATCCGTCATTGTAAATGTGTGTGTGCGTAAATATGTACGGGTATATTTATACATATATATATAATAATTTCTAAGCTTGTTTATTAATAGTATCATTAATAATAATAAAGTAATTTGCCCTTTTTCATCAGCTCAGTTGAAGTTATTTATAAAGTATAAAGTTATTTTGCTTATTACTGAAACCCGTAACAAAGGTGAAATTCGTGAACAGAAGAATTTTTACTATATAACATAAAATTCCTTTTTGTACAAAGTAATTCCAAGTTTTCATAGTAATCTATCAGTTAAAAAAGATTGTATTTCTAAAGGGTATAAAGAGGTAGTTGCACCCCGTTTCCCCATAACTAAATACGCTCCTGCCTGAATGTTTAGTTGTTCATGCACATTATATAGATTAAAACAACAAAAACATATTAGCAAAGCAAGGAAATATCTTATATTATTGGGGTGGTAAATTGTCTTCGGCTGTAGCATAACGTAATCATTTCGTTCAATCGTGTGGTTTTTACGTAAATATATCACTAAAAATAACAACATAGCTTGTTTAATGGTTATTTTTAAAAAAGTTTTTTACTTCCATTGTTATACATTTTAATACTACTACTACTACATGACACAACGTAAAGGAATGCAATATGTTAAACATTTTAAAAACTAAATTTAAACTGAACAAGATGGGTGGCTTCAGTTTGCATCAAATGTTTCAAACAACGGACCAGTTTTAAAATGCCTTTGTTGTTTGACGAGTTCAGCCAATCAGAACCGTGCACATCAAAAATGGTTATTGCAGACGCCACTAGTATTTAAAATGGCGTGTAATAAATAGAAAATAAATAATCTTACTGAACTAACTACTTCATATGTGTGTGTATATATATATATATGTATGTATATATTTATACACACACATATATAGTACGAATACTGTGGAAATTAACGCTGAAAAATACTAGTAAAAAATCGAAGGTAATAAACTTCATCACGCAACAAATATATACTATTAGTAAAATTTAACTTTTGCATAGAAGGAAAAATAAATTACATAATTCTCAGTAGTCCTTCCTGAAATGGGATGCACGGTTATGAAAATTATTTGTAAATAAAAATCAAACTACGTCTGTCAAATGAAAACTTTGCCAGAGTGACAGATTTTCAAATATATTCAGTATTATTTTAACAACTTTGTTTGATGAACCAATTTGATGACCGTATTAGGTTTTCAAATTGTACTGTAAACTATATTTGAAGGTGAAAATTTTACAGTGTGTCAGGACTTCAAGAAAGGTGGCAGGCATTGGTGACAATGCGAGGTAGATATGACGGAACGAATAACGCCCTCCTACTCGAAAAGGGAAAACGAATCCTTATTGAGGATACACGAAGTTCATGTCACACAAGCTTAATAATTCAGTATTTTAAAAATTTGTTGCATAATTGAATAAAATAATTACTACCTGCACATAGCGTTTATTTTAATGAATATTCGCCCCGATTTTTTTGTAAAATAGTGTTTTACCTTCGTGGTAATGATTCAAGTTGACACAAATGTACACGTTTGTAGCATAAAACAACTGCGAATAAATGACGCAATAAATATTTCCCAGAAAACGTATTCCAGTTATAATATATACAATGAAAGCTGGCGACGTTATGCACATCGTTTGACAACGTAACGAATTGAAAATTTAGTCGATTTTATAATATATTATAACGTCAGCAGTATCATAGAACCTATTTCGGCAAAAAATTAAGATTAAAATATTCTGTCGTTATACTGGTAAGTTACAACTCTGTATCATTCTCGGTAAGAAATATAATTGTTTCTAAGGATCACATTTTATTTCTAATGTTTGCAACAATGTGTATAAAATGCATGCGATGAAGATGTATAATTAACGGGTAAGAAACTCAAACGTAATTATATCTTTTTTCAGTTAAAATACGGTAGCCAAAATATTTGAAATTATTATTTAAATACAAAATTTGGGTTTGGAATGCTTCTTGAAATAATAAGAATGTAGTAAAGCGACGTCTTGCAAAAACCACACCACTTTGCCCCATGTAAAAACGGTTTATCTACTGTTTAAACTGTAACTTTTACCTAAAATTTTAATTTGAAATTAATCTATAGTCGTACTTTATAAAGAATTTCCATTCAATTCATTTTTGATACTATGGTTACTTTTGACATAATTTTTAACACACCGAGCATGTCGCATACCTTGCTAGCCGCAAGATATAAATTCTCAATTCCCAATAATATGTTATTTTTCAACTCATTACCCGATTTTTGGTATGTAGATTGGACTACTATTTTGTATCGTAGCAAACAATTCCAACTATGCTAAAAATATAAAAAATATTTTCAGGCACTAAGACTCGTTTAAATGGTAAATCACAAAAAGAATGTCTGAAGTGTTCCTTTGCACAGTGTTTATAAAATAATTTGATATAAATTAATTAACATTGAATTGAATTTATATAGTTTTATGGGCCAAAGAGTCTGTTTATTACATCCAGTTATAATAGGATCTTGCTTAAGACGACGACGAATATGATTGAGCACCGAGTAATGATTGGTTTTAGGTCCTAAGTGCTTGGAATAAAACACGATTTTCTCAGTGCTAGATCACTAGCCACACTTCGATCGCAGGTACCCCTGTTCATCGTAAGTTATCTAAGTTATCACATCCAGGCTTCGAGCCAGCTGGTCAGGGAAGAATCGCTCGTAAACGACTGCAGGTTGGTGAACTCTTCCCCAGGCTACATACACATCGCCACGAAAGGAGGAAATTAGAAAGAAAGTTTCAGATTCGTGGCTTCTTAGAGTACCTACATTCTAATGTTTATATTACTAATGCTATTGAGCATCACTGCCCTCACCAGAACATTAATCCCTCTTCAAACCGATCCACGGTTTTGCTAATGCCGATATTTTGCCTAGTCCCTTATTTGACCAGAAACACATCTCTTTTACGTGGCGGTAGTATATAAATTTTTATTTCAAAATCGATGGGCGAAAGTTTGAATTACTGGGTGAAGGGGGAAAAAACATTGTAGTTTGCCCCAGGTTCTGAGTAAGCCTCTGAGGGAGCCTGGGTTTACTCTCAGTTGGGTTCGGAATATTTAAGTGGAGTGGCAATTGGCCGGAGTAACACTTGCGCGGAACACCCACGCTACCTTGTACCCGCATCTCTAACAGTCAATCAGGTTGTGACACTTTCACTGACAGAATGTGTGAGGAACTTCATCTATAGTGGCACAATTACCAACACGGGTGCATTATTGATCTGGTGTTTTCAAATGTTTAAAAGATAGGATGTCATTTGCAAATAAAATTGCGCTGTGAGAGATTATACTACAGTATCGGCGGCAAGGGTAATTTTGTTTACTGTCATAATGTGAAACTTCACAGAAGACTCGCCCTTCTGCGCATGCAGTAACCATCTCTCCGCGCCGATCTCACTCTGTGACAAGCGGCGGGGAACTCCCTCGGGCACGGCGGCCTGCTCTTCTGACAGTCTGTCACCTCGGCCGTATCGATCCTACTTCAGGCGGGAACTACGCGTGTATCAGGGCCGTATTTATGACTAGCAATACAAGAAGCTGTCTACAACGGCAGGTCGTCACAGGCGGCACTTTCTGCAAAACTCGACAATTTGCCAGTTGCGATCCAAATGAATGAAAATGGGGAATTCCTTTCCTTCTTATACTTCAGATTTGCAATATTCTTCTAATAATAATGAAGAATTGTTTTCAAACAAGCCTTATAGGATTTGAAATTTGTTACACACTAACCACGACCACGACCCATAGTAACTAAGACCGCAAAATCAAGTTTGATAATATACAGAATGTTCAACAATCGCAAATTTACTCTCAACTGTTCCGGTAACAGTCTGATTAATTTGCTACAAACAAAACCTGTTGTTAATCACTGGTTTCATGAATTGTTCCTGGCGGGATAAAATACACGCCCTTTCCTTTTGGATTTCTTGCTAGAAATAACAATTTAGTTTTAAAATAATATTTGTATTCCGTAAATTTTTTGCCAATATGCTTATTTAAATATGTTACTCCTGTAAATTAATTTCCCGTGGATCTTTTGTATTTAATTTCTGGCTTTTATTTTATTTTGTCCTTTTGAAAATATATTTTTCAACAGACATTATCTGGCATTTCGCTCTTTTTTCAGATTCGTATCCTTGCCTTTTTTTTTCTATTAATGCTTACTTTCAGAAATAATGAACTATTTTAAGCTACCTGCATTGAAACTTTTCAAGAATTTTTCATAGCCCAAGCTGCCTTTTTTTTCTTTCTTGATATTATTTAGGGTACTTTGACCCATTTGCAGTTTAAGACCTTTAATAAGTGATTACGTTGAAATAACTTGGCAGCTCTAACAGACATGCGAAGCACTCTCTGCATAATGAGAGACGACAAGACACCTTTATTCGCAAGTGCGAACACGTTTAAAGTCTCGCGTAAGAAAGGCAGCGCCTCGCATCGCCGTCAAAGTAAGAAACCGAGTTGTGAATGGAGTTGACTGGGGTCGTGCACTCTCAGCCATCTTTCAAATCCACTAAGCAGCTCTTCTCTACATATATAGAAACTGAGTAATAAAATAAACACCTTTACCAAAATTCTTCAAAATATTGTGTTTAAAAAGAACATAAAACTAACGAAATACAAATTAATATAAACGTATGTATTTGAGGACCAGCAGTAGAAATTGACTTTGTAAAAGTTTTTTATAATGACCTCAAAATCAAACATCAAATTTACAGAAAATCACAAGTGCACCAGGATACAGTATACAATAAGAACGCAAAACAGATTTTTGGTGGCATGCAAATGAATTTGATAGAGATTTTTGAATGAAAATTGCAATGGAGGTTGCAATTTTGTGTTGAGAGAGCTATCACTGTAAATAAATTTCTAGTAAACTTCCTAAACTACAATGGATGTTTTTCACCTATGAATTGTATGTAAATAATATTAAACGTCAGTTTGCCAATATAGGAATGTTTAGCGTCGCTACTATACAAAATTGGGAACTTCCCTACGCATTTGACTGTTTCCTGAATAAATGTGGGAACATTGCTATGGATGTGTGGGTAGAAACTTTACCATTCACACTTTCCCAATATACGTATACACTGGTGTGGTAAATTTGCGAATAATACCTTAGAGTGCAGTTTTAGACATTATATATTGATCAAAGCTCTGCAGTGCGGTTTATTCAAACACTAATTTACGCAGTCACTAAATTTCATATTAAGTGTCAATTGAAAGGCCACAGCTGCATCGAACTATTCCCACTCGCGACGTGTAAGGCTCTAAATAGCTCTACTTCAACTTACGCCATACTTACAGCACTGAAGCGCCAATGCTCGCGTATGGACAGTCAGTTTGTTTTGTTCTGGCGGAATGCAAGGCCGAGGTAGCTGCGCTAAGCTCTCGGTTAGAACTTCTGGTTAGCAATAGACACGTAAGTCATTTCAGTTTCTAGTTTAAGTGGTAGTCCTGAAAGCTGACGCAATCCACTTCAAACACTTTACCACAATTTGTAAAAAAAAAAAAAAAAAACTTAAAAGTAGGTAAATAAAAAAAAAAGTGGTATGCTTACTTATCAGTGGTGTGATCTCCGCTTGTAAACATTCCACCAGCCATTAATATATCTCACGATTTTCATACTGGATACTCAAGTTACATGGGAAATAGCTCAAATCATTATGAACTTCGTGCGCGGTAAGTATGGGGACGTGAAATGCGACAGCTGTTATTCTTAACATCGTATCATACAAAAATCACGGCTTAAGCGGGGCAAAAGCCATACTTTACGTACCTCCGGCATGACACAGTTCAAGGGAGTCGAGTTACTGTCGGAACTTTTTTTTTTTTTCATCAGGAAGTTTTGTTGTTAACAGTTAATCAGCGCGCAATCGTGCGACGTAACACATTTTACGCGACTTGCAATGCAAAGTAATGCGCATCGGAGTCCATGCATACCGGAGGGAGGCTTGATAAAATATACACGTTCATGCTGCTCCGGGACAGTTTGAAAATTACCAGTCTTCCTCCTACCCCGTCATATCTCACCCGATCCTCGTCAGTGACATCACTATTTCCGTCTTCCAGCCGTCATCATTACCTATCCCATAAACCCAAGTAAAAAAAAAAAAAACGAAGAAATTATGAGTAATGTGGCAAAAGTGAATATCACGAAGTATTACACATTTAGTGTATTTTGTAGACTTTGAAACTAATAGTGCAAACTTGCCTTCACTGTTCGTCCTATGCTGTAGTATTTCAAATATATATAGTTACAATAATTTCAGAAATGAACGAATGCCATTCTTGCTGAAGAGAAAAAAATTTACTGATTAATATGTATTGGTTGTTCCTTACCGCAAAGATTGGAAGATGGTGTTGACAGGAAAAGGGTCATTTTCTTGACGTGGGTTTGAATTGCTCCCAACGAAAAGCCATTCCGTTCCAAAGAGGAACTCCGTTTGTCAGAAGGGAAAATTAAGCTTATTTTAGTGTGAAAGCTGACCTACAAGGGTAGTATTTAGTCCCGGAAAAATTTACGTCAAATGTCCTGGTCGAAGAACGTGTATCCACTTACGAGTTGTTTACAATGAAACCGGTACAGCCTGCATCTGATCACGTCACTATACCTAGACCTTGATCCTGCATATATGTATGTGAGTTGGTGTAAAAAATGAAGCGTAGTGCTGGTTCACTTGAACTTAACATTTCGAAAGTGCATTATATATCTTTCCATAAAATGTAATTATTAAAAATCCTGTTAAACTAATTACTAGTACAAATGTTTCCCTCGCATTACGCCGAGAAATTTATATCAAAATATTTATGTTACTACCGTGACAATTATTTATATAATGTGTTTGAAACAAAACAAATTATGGTAGCCATAAATTCAGTTAATTTATTTTAAATAAGAACAACAACTATTGAACAATTTTCTTCAGTTAGGAGTCTGCAGTAGAGTATATAAACAGCTAATGCTTTCTTCATGCTGTATTAAGTTATTTCAGGATATTTTACAGTCCACTGCGAAAGATTTTAATAAATACTTAATTACTGTACCAAGTGTGAAGTAGCATATATCTTATATACAAATATACCATATCGTATATCAGTCTGCATAAACAAGCATTTCATCTCTTCTTTTCACAATCATTCCATATAGAAATTCACAGTGCCGCCGTGAGATGAGCGTCTTCGACACATTAATCATTTATACATGAAGTATATGCTGATAAAACTTACGCCTTGAACAACTAAGGTGAACAGCATGGAAGTGAGCGGAAATTGGGAACGATTGTATATTCAAAGGAAACACTAGGCTTTTATAGATTATCCGCAAAATTAACTATAATAAATTATGATTTTTTCCACATATTTTGGCAACAGTCAATCCTTTCTTGTGTTAGGGTCCTTGTGAATTCTCCATCTCACGTTCGAGGTATATGCGGCAAACAGCTAAGGTATTCACTGCCCCATGTTCATGATAATGAAAAAAAATAAAAAAATCTAATATACAATCACTTGTAAACTTAATTTGTAGAATATTCATTAATAACTTTCNTAATGAAAAAAAATAAAAAAATCTAATATACAATCACTTGTAAACTTAATTTGTAGAATATTCATTAATAACTTTCCTGCTGTTTAACATAACAACGTCTAGTAGGCTTCCATAGAACTTTCAACTGACTTAAGCAACAGAATAATAATTAATGTTTTGTTTCCGCATTCGCATATTTACCTCTCCGTCCACACTGAAATATAATTTCGAGAAGTGCGTATAGTACCACCGTTGAGATCCGTACTCTCCTCGAGGTTTTCGCTCATAACGTAGCCATTCAACGACCAGATGCCATTCCTNCACCACCGTTGAGATCCGTACTCTCCTCGAGGTTTTCGCTCATAACGTAGCCATTCAACGACCAGATGCCATTCCTCGCGCCGCTGCAGATACGTTGTTGGTGTTTGAGTTCTCAGCCTCCGGTTCCTACCAGCTTAGCGTCAGCGGCTGCCAAACCGCAACACCACGGCCGTTGTGGGAAGGACAGGAGTTTGAGGGGTGGGGGACTAGGAAGGAGGAGTTCAGTTAGAATTGGAAGCCAAACCCCGCTGCGTGTGACGCGAGGTAGACGCTATGGGGAGAGTGCGATCGACCGTTCATAATCCAGTCGCCGACTCTCACTGTCTCCCTCGAGACGACGGCGTTCCACACAGGTGGTGGAACTCTGTAGCTTTGGATATATATCACCGAGCCTGACTAGGCAACTGATCGACGAGTTGCGCGCGGGGCGCGAATTAAGGGCCGCGGAAAGGTGTCGCTGTACGTGAATTTACAAAGCATAAAATCGAAAACTGATTTAGAACTATACACCTAAAAAAAACAAATCCTGCACCACCGGTATTACGGAGTTAATCGGTTTCTCACGGCACAATAAAGTGTGTGTGATGGAAATAATCACACTGTGTGTACAGAATACCACTCCTGTCATTCCGAAGCCTCTTTGCAATGCGCTACTGTCCCTGCGTACATTCTTCAGGATGAGCCAAATTACAGGTAGTTGAAAACTTTTTGAGGTGGGATATTTTAATAACCAAGTATTTGCTTTAACAAAAGAATCACATAAAACAATTGTGAACAAAATGTTTAGAATTGTTAAATTTTTTTTGCTGTTTTTAAATAATAACGTATGGAAACAACAAAATTAGTACATAAGCAAAAAAAGTTGTTTCAAAATTTTAAAAATTGTGCTTTGGAGTAGTTTAATTATAATAAACAAATAAAAAAAAATCAATTTNAAAGTTGTTTCAAAATTTTAAAAATTGTGCTTTGGAGTAGTTTAATTATAATAAACAAATAAAAAAAAATCAATTTTAATTGAATTTTACATTATTGAAGCTTTGTTTTTTTAAAAGTATTTTTTCTTTGCGATACATAAGTTTCAATAAAAAATTGTTATAGATCATATTATTTTGTTAATTATAAGACACTTTTGGCATACTTACCGACTTTGTAGTTNAAATAAAAAATTGTTATAGATCATATTATTTTGTTAATTATAAGACACTTTTGGCATACTTACCGACTTTGTAGTTTAAATTCCTAATTTTTCACAAAAAAAAATTGCAAATTTAAAAAAAAAATCTGTGAACATTATCTTGTCAAGAAATCTAACTCCATTATATTAAGTAGTTCAAGTCCTGTACTTGAATTTATATTTCAGGAATTCGTGCACTACAAAACTTTCTGTAGCCCTTAACGCTCGCACGTTAAATAGTGTTCACAAAATTTTGGAAGCTAGTGTAGAAACCAATAGAAGGGAAATTGTGTATAACGGTTCTTTCAAGATTTGCGAGCAAGCAATTTACCCGAGTGATGTTTTTACGCCAAGCTATTTGTTACCCATTAAATACATACATGTTGTTTCTATGCATGACATCGTTCTAAATAAAAATGTGGGAGCATAAAGTTATTTCCAGGCCTCTACTAGAATGTATGTTGCTTAATTACTGTCTAAGCATTCCTGTTTGCGACAGTTAACAATAATGTGGCATCTTCGATGAAGCATGTCCCATTGCCACGGGTTTCACAAGGTGCAAATAATTTTTATGAGTGGCGCTGCAAAGCAAAATGCCATCCGAGACATTCGACCAAACGGTAACTCGCAAGCAAGTTATTCACCACAAGAAGGAATTGGTATGGTATCTGTTACTTCATTACAGCCACGAAACTAAAATATATATATAAAAAAAATAAAAAACGGCGTTCTAAAACTTGTTTCTCTGCAGATATGTTACAGGCGAACATAAATAGTGGATTATAAAGCTAATTGTCTCATGACAATTTTAAATCAGTTCAATTTCCGTAAATGAGAGTTAGGAAACATATGAATTCGCCGTCTAAATTCTGTGTGTCATGTCTCGTTTCGTATTCCTACGTCTATATTTCAGAGCCTATTATTCACTTAGCCGTTGTAGGTGCTCCCAAAGCATCGCGAGTACGCTGTAACTTACATGGACTCGCCTGAAAATATGGGATACGTTCTGTCTCCTACTTTGGCTATGCATTTACTGTCTCCAAGAACATTTGGCTAGGAATAAGGTTCAAATTCGACGTCTTGCACATTGGTTTTTCGTGTCTTTCTTTCGGGAGATAGTTGCTTTGACGCTACATTGGGTACGTTATAATCGCGACGGCGCTGACAGCAGTGCGCCCACGTTTTACTGTCTATGTACTGTAACTCTATGCTGTAAAAGCACGTAATGGTATTATAAACAATACTATAAAAATAATGATGCAATAAAATTATTTCTCAAATAATAAGGAGCTATTTTCCTGGCCCTGTACAACGTATTTCTGTGTTGGCTTCAGCTTACGCGTTGCAAATGAGTTACGTCAAGTTCGCACTAATTACACAGTTTCACCAAATCCGTTGGGTTGGCTCGCATCAAAGTAAAACGTATGGTAAAGACGATGTATAAAAATTTCAAACTCTTTGGTTTAGTACTTAAGCATAAGTTTTGGAAAAAAAAGTTTTTACGAATGTCGTAACATATTTTAATGCCAACTGTTACACAAGCCTGTTAAGCGAAAAAAACAGTTAGAAATTTTATTCGTCAAAATATGTTTAGTGAGCTTCTTGCAAATATTTATACATTAATTAGTGGACCCGGCAGAAGTCCTGCCCGAACGTTGGCTTGCCTGCTATTAGCGGTCATATTTTTATTAATGTAAAAAATTAATGTAACAGTCANCCGAACGTTGGCTTGCCTGCTATTAGCGGTCATATTTTTATTAATGTAAAAAATTAATGTAACAGTCATATTTTTAGTAATGTAAAAAAGTAAAGTATATTGAAATAAATTTTGAATCTTAATACTAAAATAAATAAAGTTTGTTTGGTTTTTATCTTAATGCGAGTTGATGAACAACGGTTTTCGTCAATCCCTGAGGTGTATAAATGAACAAACTTGATGGTTTGCCAACGCGAGAACATGCGATATATAATTGGTCACGTGAGAAGCACGGATTTTCTAGATCCAACCCACAAATATACATTGTTTGGCCTTGTGACTTACTAATAGTCATTGCGAACACCAAGCGAATTGGAAATTGCAGGCGTCTGAATGAAATGGGCGAGTCTGAAGGGATCATTGGTATCCGTGGCAGAGCATCTTCATCTTGAAACTTGCCGTTCAAAATGGTAGCTTCAAGAACATTGCCCATGATTTTTTAATGACCAATCGCATGCCATTGCATAGCTTTGGTACATAGTTATGTGGTGTCATTCCCGGTAAATCCAGTGAATTCAACAGGATAGTTGACTGCTTCGTCAGGATCGACAACAGTGTCGATCAATTTGAACGAAATCTCATTGCCAGACAATGACTGTTGTATTCTGAAATTAAAAGCATCAACATCGATATTTTTTGCTGCCAAAATAGCTCGTTCACGTAGCCACGCATTATTAATGTAATTAGCGCGCAAATCTGGGAATATCCTTTCAATCAAAGCATCTTTCGTGACTACCATGTTGCAAAAATTGTCTGGCAATTTGATGCATTGTGTATTTCCATGCAATATAATTTTTCCATTACCAACGTTGAGCAATTGTTCGGAGAATGACAGTGCCAATGGATCGTTTTGCAGTAGAACACGCATATTTATGGTAAGGCGTGATGTATGGATATTTCTCCATAGGTATGATTGTTTCAAACATGCGTTAATTTCGTCCGCATATGTAGTGCGTGGAATGACTGGCAATGTGTCTCTGAAATCACCGGACAGCAGCAGTAGANTGTCTCTGAAATCACCGGACAGCAGCAGTAGAGCGCCACTGAAAATTCTGGTATTATCGTTGAGATATTTCATCATTCTATCGAGAGCTTCAAGTGAATGCTTGTGGGCCATAGTGCATTCATCCCAGATAATAATTTTGCATTTTTGCAAAACTTTAGCCATGCCGGAATGCTTCTTTATGTTGCACATTGCATCTGGATTTGTGTGAACGTTCAATGGCAACTTGAGTGCTGAATGTGCAGTCCGTCCACCATCAAGCAAAGTCGCTGCAATGCCTGATGAAGCAATTGCCAACGCAATATGATTTTGTGATCGAATGCGCGCAAGTATCAGTGAGATGAGGAATGTTTTGCCAGTGCC
>NQII01003498.1:138946-231352 GCA_002778355.1 Clitarchus hookeri | reverse complement strand
CCGGAGCGTCGGATATGTTGGTGCTCTGTCATCCCGGTCGGCAGGTGGCCATCTTGGATAAATGAGATTTTGACCTCGGTCCCGGTAAACTTTGACCCTTAAAATTCAAACAAATACAAAAAAAAATTCCAAAAAAATCCAAAAATTACAAAAAAATAGAAAATTTCGAAAAATTTATAAAAAAAATTTATAAAGAAATCTCATTCCGTTTTTTTAATTGGTGCAGTCCATGATATTGGTAGGTGCAGCCATCCGTCATCTTGGTCAGTGCAGTCCGCCATGTTGGTCTGTGAAATCCGCCATATTCGTCTGCGCAGTCCGCCATATTGTTTCCTACCACCATCTTGGTAGGTGCAGTCCCCCATCATGATAAGTGCAGTCTTCCAACTTGGCCGGTGCAGTCCTCCATCTCGGTAGGCGGAACAGCAACCGTCCTTAATCTGGGTTTTTTCGTTTGTCACGTGTTTGTACATTACTGGAGTCACATTCGTTCGACTGTCATATTGGAATTAATATGTTTTCATCACCTAGGTGGCGCTAGGAAATTAATTTATCCACCAGTCGAGTTGTCGATTTAGCCACCAGGGGGCAGACATATTTATTTAAGTTTTTTAAGTATAGGTTGCGCTGTTGGAGCCCTCCATATTGGATTATATTTCTAACACCTAGATAGAGCTATTTTATCGATTTCGTCATCAGCCAAGCTGCTGATTTAGCCACCAAGTGGCAGCCATATTTGATTATGTTTTTTAAAGTATAGGTGGTGCTGTCGGCACCCTCCATGTTATATTCCATTTTCAACAAATATGTGGCGTTAATTCCTTTATTTCACTGCCAGGCGAGCTGCCGGTACCCGCACATTCTGACGCTTTTGCCGCAAAGTGAGCTGCCGGCACTCTTTTTTATAGTCATAGGAAAATCTGTAATTTTTCGTTCATATTTTAATTTTTTTTTTTCAAATCAGCAGTATACCTGCAAGCATAAATTAAGTCGATATATTATTATATTAAGATATTTAGTTAAAACCGACCGAAGGCATTTTTCGTTTTAATGCTAATTAAATTACCATTGAAATTGAGTATTTATTATGTTACCTCTCAACCTCCCACTTTAGTCGACCAATTATTCACCATCGCTTAATCCCTTATCACTACCGCTCTTGTTTTCAGCATTGTCTACCAGAACGTGCTGGTGCGGGGAAAGTATTTCATGGGAACAATGTCGACACTCGGCACAGTTTCTCGTCTGATGCCAGAGATGACGGATCGCTCTCTCACCCCTCGTCGTTTGGCATTCTGACTGGTAAGTTCAAATATTTAATTCCATCAGGTCGCAGGATATTATCAAGTGTGCACGTTATATGCATATATATTCCCGCGAAAATAAAAATCTGCTCAAATTTGGAGTGTCGGTTCGGGCCAGCTAGTCTCTGGAGGAATATGTAACCTCATAAAATACGGTACTACAACTTTTTATTTTATATTTATATTTACTATTTATCTAATTTGCAATGGAGTTACCTCAGTACCCGTGCCGTTATTGTAACACTGCGTTTGCATTCACCAAATGTGCTCGATGACACGAAAGTTATGCATATTTAAATGCCTATATGCATATCATATGATAATATAAAATATATAAATATTATATAGTGATATGAAAGTATGTTAATATTATATGGGAATACAAATATTTGCATATTATTTGGAAATATAAATACATATGCATACTATATGATAACATAAAAAATTATGCCTAAAGTATATTATACTTTAATATAAATTTATTTTAGTGCATAGGTGACAGTATCTGCGGGTTTCATATTTTCCCTGGGTTCTTGCTAGTGCGAACAGAGTATGAGGGTTTTCTCAGGGAGCCTCCACTTTTTTTAAAAATATATATAATACATCCGTTGTTTCTCTCTGTATTAAACGGGTAAAAATCTTCCTATGGACTACCGCTCCTCCATTCTGAGTGATGAGCTGACCGATTCTCGGCCGAAAAATTCCTAGAACCAGGATATCTTCCACTGGAAAACCTATGAGTTGAGCTGCGTTTCCGACAGATGACTCAAGAAAATGAAATATTTTTCTCGCTTCGGTTAATCGTCGTCAGTGATCTGCGTTGATTAACATTGGTACTAAGCGATTTTTTTTAATGCTCGAAAATTTCATGGTGGGCAGCCCACTAACACCAGTACATTTTTTAAGGGGACACAGTGTGTTTTGAGTTGAGAGAGATATTTTAAACGGTATTAGCAGCTGAGATTGGTATCGACGTTTAGGTCTATGATAAAAGTCAAGTGTCCCGAGAAAATCTGCTGGACAACGCCAACGTTCACCACGGGTGATCCTGTTGCCAACGTCATCAATCACGTTTCCCACGTGTGCGAACATCCATGTGCGACCCACGCCTGGAATAGAACCTAGCTCGCCTTGATGGGAGGCGTGCGCTCTGGTAGCTGTGCAACTGCTGTCGAGAGGATGGTGTGAAGTATTGAGGGTATCCGGTCCTGTGTCTCGCCCAAGAAACCACCCCGGCATTCCCCTGGAATGATTAAAAAAAAAAAATTCGACTGAACGAGTCAAGAATCGAAACCTGGTCCTCCTGAATATGGGTTTCCACTGGTGTTGACTTGTGTGTGCAAATATCGCCTGTGTTTATTATCGTATGAATTAAAGTTGGCGTGTGTGTGAAATAAAACATGCTGCTGGAGCGAAAAGCCACCCCCCCCCCATACCCCGTCTTTCCACTTGTTTCACAATCAACACCATGCTCGTAACAGAGTTCTCCGGTGGTCAGGGTGCTAGGACAAAGTTTAATTCAACACCTGGTACAGCGAGGCTGGACGTGTGTGCGAGCTCAGATTACTACTGCACGTGCCTCTCGTTTACCTCTTTAATGGGACTCGTATCCACGTCTTTATGTAAGGTTTTATCTTAATAGTTTTTAATGCGTCTATCAGTCTCGCCTGCAATTGGGATATTTCGAGCTCTCTGTGTGTGTGTTTGAACTTTGAGCAAGTGGAGAATTACAGTTTCACCCCCCCCCCAATTATACCTTAGTTTCACAGAATCACGTGTATCTTTGGTTTTGCCAGAATTAATAAAAAATTTCACATTTTATATTTTTATACGAAAAAAAATAAAGGTGGAGTTTAAGCCAGAATTTATTTACAAAAAAAATTTGTACTTAGAATTATTTTCTACATTCGAAAGGGATTAACATAACTCTAACATTTTATGGTCTCCGTAATGCTGTACTGCAATATGCTCGAATTTTTTTGCACTTGTGAAGTCTTTCCTTATTTGTCTCGGCGAGGTTGAAGGGCGGTGAATAAGAGCTGTATGCGCTTGTCTTTGCTGGAATACGTATTGTGGTATAAATATACATGGTGGACTAGCATCTTGGGAATAAAACTATGTTTTAGTTGGCATAATTCATAAACAGTGGATACTATTGGCAGTTGCTGGCCTAGAGGCCACACACATATACATATACATGTTCGCACGTAATTTTTAATTTGTCTAAAGTCACGTAGAATTGTGTTTTTGACTCTGGATGGTGAAAAGAAAGAAGGAAGTTGGTCCACTAGGGGGGTGTGGATGGTTTTGGGGGGGGGGAGGTGTTTTACCGCGGATGGGATATATCTCTTAATGGAGCGAGCGTACGCGAATGTATGAAAATACTGAAATTTTGTTTAGAATTTTTTTTTATTTTGTACTTGTGGTCACGGTATATAATTTTTTCCCTGCAAAACTTCTTATACGTGCATTATTTATGCGTATAAAAATTTTATATGCTGAGAATGGGCGCTAGAAAAATCGCCGCACGTAGAGTAACCATATGGGTTTTTTTTCCACGCTGCCTATATTTCCTAATGTACTGATTTTAAAATTGGGAGGAATTGTTTTTAATGATGAGCGTCTATGCCTATGTGAGGGGGAATGCATGGGCTACTTCCCTGTGCATACGCATACCGCGGAGGTAGCGAAGTGGTTTTAACTTGGTTTTTTTATTTTTCAGGTAATGATTACTTTATAGAAAGCTGCATAACGTATGCGTACACGCAATATAATTTTTTTCCAAAATGATTTATAAACAAATATTTTGCTGAGGAGGGGCAAGCATATTGTTTAGAGGGGAAGGGGCACTTGGTGATTGATTTTTCATTAATATTTACTCCGAAACACGTTGTTTGTATGCTTCTTTCTCGCCACGTATATTTACAGAATGAGACTTTAAAGTATTTTCGAAATCTTGCCTTTCGATTCGAATACCTTCCTTTCGTTGAATGGTGTCGGTTTTGCAAATCTGCGCTCGAGCCATACATTTTATTAGTGGCGTGTTTATGTGAAGAGCCAACAGCGGTGTTTTGCCCCATTCGAGCTAAAAATGTGTTTTTCATCCTTCGAATACCCGCTCTCGTCGTGGAGGTATATGTTTTTATACTGTGTTCGAACGCAGTTTGGACTTCCACGAAACCATTTTCGTTAACCAACTCAGACCCTGCCACTATTCTTGGAAGTGATGGTCGCTGGCACGATGGTGGATACTCATTCTGAACACTTAGTTTTGTGGGAATTACACTCGTACGCTGTGATGATGGAGAATAATACACGACGGATTTTGCCAGGTGAAGGTCGCACAACTATGTACGCAGGTATTTTGCATGTATCTGCAAGTTATAGCGCCTAGCAAATACCATGCCACAGTTTCCACACTTACGTGCCACTCTATCTGCATTATTCGAACATTCATACTTTTTGTGACTTCGAGCACATTTAGTGAATGCAAACGCAGTGTTACAGTAGCGGCACGGGTACTGAGGTAACTCCATTGCAAATTAGATAAATAGTAAATATACAATGGCTCACATTAATATTCGGCCACCTATGATTATCCCAGTTTCATGGCCTTGTGTTACATTGGAAATGAAGATAAACATAAAACATATTGCAAAATCATTCTTGTGTGTTTTAAATGCAATGCAATAGTAGCCAATAACTGAAATGAGCAGTGCAAGTTAGTGAAACACAATATTTTGTCCTCACGTGCTTCATACGTACATCACTTTAATATCCGGCCAGTTGTGGTGGACGCGTGGCACAGCCATGATGGACATTGCGTTCGTACCTCGTGTAATTCCCTGCACGCTCTCTGCGCTGAGAGATTGTATTGGGCAGCTCTCTTGGCTGCGTCAGTCGGGCAAATGGGACTCAGGGGCAATAATACAACGTTTGAACAGCGGCAGCTGATAATTTTTCATCATGCAAAGAAGAAATCTCAACGAAAAATTGCGGAGCACTTCAATCTGCCTAAGTCCACAGTTGGAGACATCATAAGAAGGTTTCAGAAGTGAGACAGAATAAATTCGGTACCTCAAAAAGGACAGCCAAAGAAACTAAGCGAGAGAAAAGAACGCCTAGTAATCAGAAAAATAAAGAAAGATCGAAAATTAGTACTTGCAAACGTACCACGGAGGTACTCAATGAATGTGGAAATAACGTCCATCCAGAAACCATACGACGAGTTATCAGAAGAGCAGGATATAATGGCAGGGTATCTAGAAAGAAGCCTTTCATTAATGAGTCAAATAGAAGAAAATAATTACTTTCGCAAAAGACCCCGCTGACAAAGATGAAATCTGGTGGAATGATGTTATTTTTGCTGATGAGAAAAAATTGAATGTGTGTGTTTCAGATGGCAGGGTAACAGTATGGCGCAAGCGAAATTATGAGCTAAAACCTGGGAACAAAGAATCTACTGTGAAACACAGTGGAGGTAGTATTATGATCTNTATCAAGAAAGATGCCTTTCATTAATGAGGCAAACAGAAGAAAAGACTTTCGTTCACAAAAGACCACGCTGACAAAGATGAAATCTGGTGGAATGATGTTATTTTGGCTGACGAGACGAAATTGAATGTGTGTGTTTCAGATGGCAGGGTAACAGTATGGTGCAAGCGAAATTATGAGCTAAAACCTGGGAACAAAGAATCTACTGTGAAACACAGTGGAGGTAGTATTATGATCTNCGCAAGCGAAATTATGAGCTAAAACCTGGGAACAAAGAATCTACTGTGAAACACAGTGGAGGTAGTATTATGATCTGGGGTTGCATATCTTCAGCAGGTGTTGGAGAGGCTGTACGTTGATGGAACAATGAAAAAGGAAGACGATCTCAACATCCTGAAAGCAAACCTACACAAATGGGCTGATAATCTGGGCATTAGGAAAACGTTTAAGTTCTACCAAGATAATGACCGAAAACACAAGTCACACATTATCAAGAGCTGGCATTTGTATAACTGTCCCAAAGTCATTAAAACACTTCCTCAATCACTCGACCTGAATCCCATAGAAAATATGTGGGANCCCAAAGTCATTAAAACACTTCCTCAATCACTCGACCTGAATCCCATAGAAAATATGTGGGATGAACTCAAAAGAAAACTGCGTACTACAACAATTAGATCCAAAAAAGAATTAGAGAAAAGTTTCAAGGACGAATGGAGTAAGATTGGCTCCGAATGTACCAGGAATATAATTGCTAGTACCATATAATGCCAGAATGACTGCGAGAAGTAATTAAACAGAATGGCCATGCTACCAGGTACTAAAAGACTGTGCGTTTAGTTTGCAAAGAGGATTATGTTTGTGTTTGAATGATTATGGCCGAATATTAAAGTAGCGTACTTATGCAGCATGGGATGACAAAATCATAAATGTTTGTTAAGTTGCATTGCTCATTTTCGTTATTGGCTACCGCTATATTTCGTTTAAAGCACACAAGAATGATTGTGCAATATCATTTATTTTTATCTTCATTACTAATGTAACATAAGGCCATGAAACTGCGATAATCATAGTTGGCCGAATATTAATGTGAGCCACTGTAAATCTAAAATAAAACATTCTAGTGCCGTATATTATGAGGTTTCTTCCAGAGACCAGCTGGCCCAAACCGATACTCCAAATTTGAGAAGTTTTTTTTAATTTCGCGGGAATATATATGCGTATTACGTACACGCTTGATAATATCCTGCGATCTTATGGAGTTAAATATCTGAACTTACCAGTCAGAATGCTAAACGACGAGGGGTGAGAGAGCGATCTGTCACCTATGGCATCAGACGAGAAACTGTGCCGAGTGTCGACATTGTTCCCAAGAAATACTTTCCCCACACTAGTACGTTCTGGCAGACAATGCTGAAATCAAGAGCGGTAGTGATAAGGGATTAAGGGATGGTGAATAATTGGTTGGACTAAAGTGGTGGGTTGAGAGGTAACAGAATAAATACACAATTTCAATGATAATTTAGTTAGCATTAAAACGAAAAATATTTTCGGTCGGTTTTAATTTAAGATCTTAATATAAAAATATATCGATTTAATAATTTATGCTTGTAGTTATATTGCTAATTGGAAAAATATTATTTTTTAAATAGGAAAAGGAAAATTACAGATTTTCCTATGACTATAAATATGAGTGCCGACAGCTCACTTTGCGGCTAAATCTTCAAAATGAGGGGGTACCGGCAGCATGCCTGTCAGTGAAATCAAGAAATTAACGCCGTCTATTTGATGAAAAAAGAATCTAGCATGAAGGGTGCCGACAGCACAACTATACTTTAAAAAACATAGTCAAATATGGCTGTCGCTTGGTGGTTAAATTAACAACTCACCTGTTAGGAAAATAATACTTTAGCGCCACCTAGGTGATGAAAACATATGAAATCCAATATGGCAGTCAAACGATGGCGAGGACAGAACCCAGAAATGTATAAACAAATGACAAACGAAAAAACCAAGATGACGGATAGTTGCTGTGATGCCTACCAAGATGGCGGACTGCACTTACCATGATGGTGGACTGAACTTACCAAGATGGCGGACTGCCCTGACCAATATGGCGGATGGCCTTACTTACCAAGATGGTGGACTGCACCTACCAATATGGCGGACAGCATCGACCAATATGGTGGACTGCACATACCGAAATGGCGGAATGAGTATGTTTGGAAGTTGGTGTGGGGAAACTTCGAAAATTAAGGTATTTTTAAAATAAATTTTTTGATAATTTTAATAATTTTTTAAAACAAATTTTTTGGATTTGTTAAATTTTTGTTTTCAATGGTCACCGGACCCAAAGTAAAAGTCATATGGTTCCAAGATGGCTGCCGGTTGAACGGAATGACAGAACACGAACTGCCCTGACGCTCCATTTTCAGGTCCTGATGTGCCTAGGACCCATAATCCTTCTACTTATTACAAATACATACACGCCTTACCCGGGACTCTAACCCAAAACGCCTCGTACCATAGAATGGCATACAAACAATTGCTTCACAGTGGTAGGATTCGGAGCATCCATTTCTCTTGTGAACAGTTAAATGTTTTAGTTATTATTGTTGCACTACTCATGAGGAAAGTTTGGTGAGAATTAGTTGATTGGTTTCAGAGATATTGCATAATTGTTACACTTTCCCACTTGGCACTATCTTTAAAAAAAGGCGGGCAAAATTCCATCTCCGTAAGCATATTTGATGCTTCTAATAGATATCGTCAGCATACAAGGTTTAATTGAATTTGGTTAAATTGTATAATAGAAACTACAAACTTATCGAAGTCATTTACATGGTAGCTGTGCTGTAAATAATGCCAGACACAATTAAAACATGTAGGTTTACATAGCCTGCTGTAATACTATGTTTGCCAAATTTGGTGGGAAGCGGTTTATTGTTTCCCGAAAAATGACAAAACTTTATTTATTCATAAAATGGAAAACCAAAATGGGGCTGTGTAGACACATTTTATTGTTGTAATAGATACTGCCAGCACACAAAATTAAGTTGCAAATTGTTTCGTTGTTTAATAGATAAAGCACAATAAAGTCAAGTGTTTGCATGGCCACCATTTTAAAAATAAGTTTTTGACTTACTTTAAACATACGAGTTTACACGGTCTGCTGCTGGAGTACTACTTGCCTGCCAAATTTGGTAGGAATCAGTTGACTGTTGCCCGAGTTATGACATATAAACTTTACTTTATTTATGTGGTGCTATCGTACAAAATGGCTGATGTGTCTCTGTGTAGACACTTGTGTTGGTTGAAATATATACCTACTGGCAGAATACAAAGTTAAGATGAAATTTGTTTAATTGTTTCGGAGATATAGCAAACTTAACTAAAACATTTTCTTGGCTGCCATTTTGAAAATGTGTGTGTGGTCCTACTTAAAACATGCCAGTTTAAATTATTTACAATAGAACTACTTGTTTGCCAAATTTTGTAGGTATATGTTGCTTGTTTGTCGATATGTGACGAAACATTTTTAATAACTTGGGACTGTCTTACAAAAATTGCAGACAAAAGAGGCTATGTAATGCTATATTTTATTGTTGTAATACATACCGCAAGCACAAAGAGCTAAATTGAAATTTGTTACTTAGTTTTATAGATAAAACGTTTGTGTAGCCAACATTTTGAAAATGAGTCTCTGATCCACTTATAAACATATAAGTTTACATTAACTACTGTAGTGTTACTTCACTACCAAATTTGGTAATAATCGGTTAATTGTTTTCAAATATATGATATAAAAACTTGAATTTCTCATTTCTCATTGCGGTGCTATCATACAAAATAGAGGACAAGAGTGACTGTGTAGTGACACATTTGATGGCAGTAATAGGTAATTTCAACTTTCCAAGTTTGGTGAAATTTGGTCAAAAGGCATGGTACATAAAACAAATAAACACGAAGTATTTATAAGGGAGCCGTTTAGAAAACAAGTGCATTTTAAATTCAAATTATATAAATTTACATGGGCTACATATTAAATTGTTACTTATTTGTCAAATTTCGCAGGAATCGGTTGAGTTTTTCTCGAGATACACCATAAAAGATTTATTTTTGTAGGTTATCTTCCAAAATGGTGGAAAATTAACTTTGTCGCTTTCTGAATTCAATATTTACATGATGCACTGTCAAAGTACCAAATTTAGTTTAAATCAGGTAAATGGTTCCTGAGATATAACAGAAAACCAAACATTTTAAATTGACAGCCGTTTTGAAAATAAGAACTATGAATGTTAGAAAACTACAAAAGTTGGGTGCTCTCACTAAGTGCTATAGCTCTATGTGTACTGAGACTGGTAAAATTCGGTTCACAGGATCAATAGATATAAGGGAGTGGGGGATGGTACACACATCCAGACAGACATTCAGGTGATTTCATAAACCTATCTTTCCAAGGGAAATAAACTAAAAATTAACTTCCTGTGTGTTATGTGCATAATTGTGTATGTAATATTACACCGGAATATGGGGGGAACCGCCACGTGAATGTCCCCGTCACGAGGTCTCTGTGGCGGGCCAGGAGCGGTGAATGATTAAATTGGTCAGTGGGTGCAGGAGGGGAACGAACGGGAGGTGCTGACACACCGAGGGTGGGAGATTTGTTCTGGGGCGCGGCGTTTATGTGTCATTCATTTCTGCCCCCGCGAGGCGTACGTCTCGTCAGGGATTTTCAGCGGCCTCGTCAGTCGCCGTCCGCCGCCGGCACCAAAATAACTTCTCAAGGCGGGGCGTCACTCCCGTCAACAGACCCCGCGGCCAGCTCCGCAAACATCTGAAGACGTCGTCGACGCAGATAACAGATTAAGGACACGACTCACTTTTCTCTGGCGTTCTTAAAGAACGTGCGGGGACGTTCAGTAAACGAGCTGTTTGAAGGTTACACTCTTCGAAAATGCGAAGAAAGGGTAATGGTAGATATAAGCAGTTCACGGTAAAGTAGGCTGTTTTGAAAGAAACCTTTCAAAAAAATATCACTGCTCATAACTATTTATAAGCTGCAGTGGGGGATACACAATATAGTCCATTCAAGGTTACTTCTAACTTTTCTGAAGTCCTACTGAAGTTACACTTTCAGGATATTCCTCCGCCCAGAGTCTATAATATTATACCAAAGGGACAACGCACCATATTCGAGTGCACTCACTTAAATAATATATTGCATAACAACTATTTCTTACTATTGGCATTACCAACACACCGATTTTCTCTCTGTTTTTCTTCACGTTCATTGTAAGTTAAATATAATAATTTATAGATAAAATATAAGTATGAGTTCAATTGATCCAAAATAAAGTACTTTTGTTATAACACAAGTATGAAGCCCTTGCGATACACGACATATTTAGAAAACGACCAAGCATGTCATTGCATGGGGTGATTTTACAGAGGTATTATTCAAACAGTGTGAATACACCGCTAATAAGCTACAGCATGCAGGCTTCAATTTAAGTCAACAGTCAATTAATAAAAGTAATCTTCAGTAATCGATGTTGTATTGCAAGTGTAATGTTCAAATTTATGTCCACTGAAGTTAGTAATTCATAGTTTATACGCATTTAAGTACGAATTTGTATAATAGCAACGCATTTACATTCCCAGAAATTCCATGGTTTTGCTTCTATGATGCATACATGAAGTGATCAAGTTAATGGCAATGTTAATTTTACATTTGCCAGAAGGATACAAAATAAGTAAAAGTAAATCCTAAGCAGGTGTTTCAAAAGCGCTCAATGAACCGCGAACAAACTACAAATACCAAATTGCCAACTTAATGTGCATATATATGCATTTCTGTCGAGCTATTTACTACACCGTGAATTAGTATAATATTCATTACGGTGCAAGATATTAATTTTAAGGAACGTGCGTTAGCGTAGAATATTCTGAGAGAAAGTATTTGCAATGATATTGTACAACAATGCCTGCTGCTGAAATATTTCAATACCTTTATGTTGGTAACACTTCACGAGAACGTGCTAGTTAGTTATGGTACGAGGGTTATTTGGAAAGTAAGGTCCGAATCGCCGCAGCTAATCGAACGTCGCGCGAACATTGTAACGCGCATGCGCACCGATTCCCGGCATTCCTTGCTCGTCAAACGACGCCATTTGCATTGGTATTGTTGCAGTGTGCTGTTTACAGTGTCAGTTCAAAATGTTTAAAACAATTGATCAGCCCACCGACTTTGAAATACGGTCAGTGATTCGGTTTTTGACAGCAAGGAACGTTTCAGCAGCGGAAGTTCATCGACAGATAAGTAAAGTGTATGGCCCCAATGCGATGAGTGACAGAAAAGTGCGTAAGTGGGTGAGAGCTTTCAAGGACGGGCGGGAAAATGTCCATAATGAACCGCGATCAGGCCGACCATCAGTGTGATCACAGACGATTTTGTCAAAGCCGTGGATGAAAAGATTCTTGAAGACTATTAAATATAAACTAAACCTAACTGCCCTATGTTGCCATCCGTACTGAAATTCTGCCCCCATCAGCTTTTATATTTTTTTTTTAGTTTTTATCTGTGGCGTTTTTATAATTAATAAAACAGTTGTAAAATTTGTAATGTATAACAACCGCAAAATTTAATATTAATGTTTTAATTTAATTAAATATAAAAATTGTGAAAACTGCAATTTTTTTAAAAACGACTAAAATTACTTTTCTGTAAGCGTTTCAGATTTTTTAAAGGCGCCCAGTTGTCGAGCTCTGCCGTGGGTAGCCGGAGATCTCAGCCTTTGATATTGCTGCATCGCAGTTTTTCTGTAGAAGACTAGTCTACTTACAGTCTGACGCATAACCATGCAATCATTTAATTACGACGTAGGTTTAAGTCAATTCGGTCACTCCCTTAACTGGCAAAATTTATGATATCGAAAACAAGCCTTCGAAAATTAATTAAGTTGATTTTATGTGTTTTCTTAATCATAATCTTTTTCACAAAATAATAACTTTCACGTTACAGTAACATTCATCAAATGTATAGCAACGTTAATATTTATGTGAGATTGAAATATACATAAGGGCGCGATGAATAAAATGAGTGAACTTTTTTAAAGGAATGATATAACCGAATATCAACTGCAATAAATATATTAAAATCTAGTTTTAAAAAGCTTGCGAATTACCGCGAGAAAACCCTATCGTGATGTATCCATTAGATACATCAAGTGAATTACGTTCATTTTAGTTACCATACCAACGTAGTGGAGAATGAACCGACCTTCGATAAGTTTTATTGGAAAGGCAGCTTTCGGTACGATGGGTCCAGATGTCAAGTACATGTAAGACATGGATGTGGGTGATCTTTTTGGACATATGTTTCCACTTAGTTTCTTTTTGACGTCATTATACTACTACGTGTTTTCTTTTTTATTAATCATTTTCAAAAGTTCTGTGATGGAAAACAAAAGACTCGAACAGTGTAAAGTATACAAAATTACAATTTACCGTATGCTGCGTGTATTCATGATTAGTGAACACATTTGAGCTTGTATGTGTGTTTATGTACACATGCGCCCTTGTTTGTATTCTTGTAATCTTTTAATCTTGATCATATACGTATGTATGTAGGCATAGGTTTCATTTTTGAGTTCATGGAAAATCCGTTGCACAAGTCTGAGTGAAAATTCGCATATTAGTTGAGTGATAAGAAAGGATTACTGATGACGGTTTTAGGTACTTACTTTAACTTGTAGTAATGTTCAAATCAACGTATGTTCAAATCCACATCCTAAATGTTGGTAGTTACCTCAGGCTTCGGAGTGGGGATGGAAATCTTGGAGCGTCCAGAGCAACTGAGTAAGACGATTCTGCGGTGGTTTACCGTTGCTTTTTGTAGTATGGACAAATGTTAGCCATGCCCACAAATCACGTAAAAATGTTCAAATGTCGTTACCGAGAATTAACCATGGATAGCACAGTTTAGAGGCGACACTATTACCTAAGTACATCATGGAGGTTAATGTGCGTTTATATTTCACCTCTTTACCTCTACCAAATAACAAGTAAGAAATAAGGTAAAAAAATATTTAAATATCCGTTAAACGCAATGTATGTTATAGCGAGATATTGTTGATGATTACCGAAACTCAATTTATGCCACGAAAACGGACAAAGTTTGCAAAATATAAATGATACCTATAATTTTTTCTTCGGTTGATATGAAACATTTTATTTAAAACATGTCTTGTAAACGAAACCCGAATTTTCCGCCATCTTACAGGGAAATTAATGTGCCCGAAGAAAGGAACGAAGGGAATAACAGAGACGCAGGGCAAAAATATTATCCTCTCTCCTTCCCTAACGATTTAAATACCTTGCTACTCTTAAGCATAAAAATTATTTACTAAGGTTTTTACATAACACTAAAATGTATAGAAAATGATAGCACAACCCCTGGTCACAAGTGATGGCCACCTGGCCGACTGGGTTAAGACTCGACGAGCAAGTTGAGTAAATTGTGGCTCACATCTCCCTCGCCGGCCTGGCGAGCCTCATCAGCACGCGAGCGTGACACATTAGCCGAGTACGGCCTCCGGCGACACTGAATTAATGGTAAATGATGTATGATGACAAAAACAGGACGTGACGTCACGGCAGACAGATGGAAGCCGCGCTGAACTACTAGTTCCTCTTTGCAGGTCAAACAATAGCACATGGACTGATATATTGCCGACCATATACAAGGATTGATAGCTTTTATTATTTTCACAAAGGGAATCGGCACTATTAAATAATTTAGTATAATCCAAGAGATTCCAATACGATATAAATAACATAAGTGAATTATCAGAAACCAAATAAAACTTAATAAATTTTATGGTACAACGTATTAAAATGAAAATGAAAAAATATCTCAAATGTTGCAAATTTATCCAACATAATTTGCAAATAAAATTTTTCCCCACTCTTTACTGCTCAGTAGAAAGATGTTATGTGATAAATTCAGCTGATAAGTATGTATCAAGACTCATCCGTAGTTTTGGTACAATATATTAATTTAAGTAGCATTTTTGGACTGTTATATATCTGCGAGAAATTACAAAAGTAAATCAAAGATGTTCATAAAACTGTGACAAATTGTCAATAAATATTGAGATAGACATTGCTTTAGTAGTTTTTACTTATAATTACACATTCATTGCTATAAAAATACGTGCAAAGTACAAAAAAATTTCTTGCTTAGAAAGATGGTGGACAGGCACATAGTTTCATGCTAATGATTTAACTCCCTTGCGTTGAGGTACGTGCATTTGTCATACGAGGACGTTACCGCAGCTGTTCGTGCAGCGTATACACACACGATACTTTCCACTGCGTTCTGATATGAACTAGTAGTTTTAAAAATGTGTGGCTACGGCTGCAAGGTACTTTAAAAAAGGAATGATAGAAAATGCATTAATTTTAAATTATATATATATACATACACACACACAAATCTCAAAACTGGACAAAGTTAATACAACAGGCTACAGATAAAAACATCCGTAACATAAGAATGTAATCAAAAATACCTACTTCGAAATTTATTATGTAGTTCGCCCGTATTTCAATTGTACATGTCTAGATGAATTTTAAAAACCAAAATAGCTATAATTAAACTTGTGCCGCAAGTGAACCAAATGTAGTATTTCAAAGAAATCTTTAAAATGGCACTCCTTTGATTTCAAGAATTACTTCACCTAAAACAGAATTCCGTAAAATTTTTTTTTTAAATCTATACCAATTTATATTTGTAGTTCAAATGCTCACGTTTANCCTACTTCGAAATTTATTATGTAGTTCGCCCGTATTTCAATTGTACATGTCTAGATGAATTTTAAAAACCAAAATAGTTATAATTAAACTTGTGCCGCAAGTGAACCAAATGTAGTATTTCAAAGAAATCTTTAAAATGGCACTCCTTTGATTTCAAGAATTACTTCACCTAAAACAGAATTCCGTAAATTTTTTTTTTTAAATCTATACCAATTTATATTTGTTGTTCAAATGCTCACGTTTGCTCTATAAATAAATAGTAGCTATTATTTTTTTAATGGATTGGTATTTGATTCACGTTATTATTGCCATCGTATCACGAAACGATGAAAAATCCTCATAATCTAGAATAATCACTTTGACTTTTGAACAACCTTAATTAGCGACCACTATGCCACGAAGACGTACAAAACCAATGTACTAATTTGAGGAAGGCGGCGAGAGACAGGGTGGATAGTGCACCGTATTACCCGTAAGTTGAGCATTTATGCATGATCAAATTTTTTCTGTTATATAAGGCGGATAGGTTCCTTATAACCGCGACAGGCCACCAAGAAACCGGGCTGTTTGACTGTCAGATAGGCACGAACATTGCCAGTGGTTTCCTTGTCCACCCTCCAGCGACACGTGGCAGCTTAAGGCCCTCGTCTACCTGGAACTTTTTACCACGTTTAAGCCGAGAAGCGCGGGAGCGATAAGGGCGACACTGCCACGCGCATCAAGTACGCCATCGCCGCTAAGCGCAAGGCTCTGAACTGGCGTGCAGTGTTCTCGTCGTGCTGCGTGTACCTATGGGACTTTCAGCGGTGACCATATTATTTTATTAGTGGGAAGTCTTAGGAAGGTTCAGTGCAGGCCCCTATAGTAGTTTTGTATGTATCTGATGCGTATATTTTGAGCTACAGCGCCTTGGAAAGGCCGTTTTTTAGCGGTTTTGGTGTACTCTGAATTGATGTTTCTAATGTACGTGATGTTTTGAAAGTACTTAACAGCTCTCGTCTGAAGTGTGTGTTCTTTTCGTAGATCAGCACGTTGGACGCACGCTTAATAGTTTCGTTGAGAAACGTGTATTTGGAACACTCTGCAACGCAGTTCAAGCGCCAGGTAGACGGTTGCCTTAGCTAGAGCGCAGTGTCTTTGCCAGGAGTATTTACAGGTGCCTATTGAACCCGGGGACCTTAACGTTTTCTGCCATTAACACATCGAATAGTAGCTTTCGTTTGTAGTGATGTCAGCAGAGAGCCAAATTGAATGCTACGGAATGGATTTTTGCTTCGATTTATAGCGCCACTGATCTAATGATTGATTTAATGGTGTAATCCATCTACAGATACATCACAATTTTCTCAAGCCCTGCTTCAGTTATACTTTCAGGATATCCCCCCGGCTTGTGCAATCAAAGCTTAACCAAGTCTAGGAAATTACACTAAAAGACAACACACCGAATTCGTGCGCACTCAATTGTAATAATATTTTGCATGATAACTATTTATTACTAGGTGCTACCAGCACACATATGTATCTTCTCGCCGTTTTTATTCATATTTATTATAAATGCAATAGTATGATTTATAAATAAAAAATATATAAAACTACCTAAAATCGAAAAATAAGACATAACAAAATAATTTTTGTCTACTTTTATGGGGTACTTCCGTAAATACTATTATGTATTTAAATGATGGCAACTTCTGCATTTCTGTAAACATATTTAATGAAAATGTGATTTGAACTACACACCAATATCTCGTTTTACTGGTGCGGCACTCCGTCTGTAAGCTTCAGTAACATTCAGCGGTCTCAGAAGTCGTCGTAGCAGTACTCGCCAGGAGGAAAACTTGATTAACATTGACGCGGACAGAGCACGTCAATACAGAGTCTTGCACTTAGCGGCGATGGCGCGCATGGTGCGCGTAATACAGTGGCCCTTATCGCTTCCGCGCTTTACGCCCTCAAACGCGGAAAGGAGCTCCAGGCAGGCCTTTAAATGATATGAAGTTATCGAATTCAGCCATCTTCGATGGTTACTTACGATTTACTGAATGATTAGTTCAACTAAAAATATTAGAATATTTTTTATAAATTTGCTGTGTATATATGAAAGTTTAAAAAAAATTAATATATACATTGCCTATTTCATTTCAGTTCGTTCTGTACACCATTATGAAATACTTTCCACCCAAAGTAATAGGTGTAACGATTGCTAAATCCTTTTATTCTGTAAAATAACCCATAATGTTATAAACAAGAGTGTAGCTTAACTGTTAGAAATTTCTGAAATTAACCGACACGTTTACGGAAATGTACTGTAAGTATACGGAAACGCAATCCGTAAAGACTAAAAACGGAGATGGGCTAAGTAAATACAATATAAGGAAAGTCTCCGTATTTCCTATTCGCTTCAGGTTCCGGTAACGAACAATGTCGAGTCTATACGCAGCTTTCTAATCCGATGTAACAAGAAAATAAGTTTCTGCGGCAGTCACGATATCCACGCCACTTAGATATAGTCCTTTAAACATAAAACTTAGTATTAGGCATCTGTAGCATTTATCAACACTTGAACTACACAAACTTTAATAGACGCTAAAAAAGTTGCTTTGGTCGTCATACAAAATACCACAATTATGCCTGACATGGTACTTGAAGAATGTATTTGAACGGTTAGAAAAACAGGAAATACACAAAACTTAGGAGAAAATTTACGAAAATGTTCCTTGAATTCATGCAAAGTTCTGTGAAATTTACGGAAATGCAGTTTTTGAAAAGCAACGAGTCCTTAATTTTACGGAGAGTATAAGATGATTTCTGGAAAAAAATTAATGAGCACTTTTTTGTAAAATGATAAATTTTTTTAACAGTATATTAAAACATTTTTATTCAGGTGTGCACTATTAAAAAGCTGCGCAATTTAACTGTCATAATAAACTTACATCCTAGTAACAACCAGATTATATATATATTAATTTAATTCCTGCCCAACCAAGCACCAATTCTATGTACAAAATATGAACTTCGTAAACATGGTCTGTAATATCATATGCTTGAATTCTTCTAGGTTATTCTGACACTACCATTGATGGTACCGGTTAAGTCAATCTGTGATTTAAGGAAAAATATTTAATTCTGCATAATAATTCAAAAATATGTATTCAGGCGAGAACGTTAAAAAGTGGCGAGAGACGCACATCTCTGGAATTTGAGGAATTTCAGTATTCCTCGCGCTTTGTGAAGTTACGAGTAAGCTTACGTTGCTTACGTAAGCTTCGATTTCGAAGCGTCTACGGCAGCGACGGTGGGAGGGTATCAGAGTTCATGTGGGATGGAGGTCTTAATAAAAATAAAATAATTTAATTTGTCTTTTAGTTTATTGATACAGCTATTAGTTACAACCTTAAACATGCTGTCTCCACTAGTACTCTTCTTATTTTCGATGAAGACGATATTTAATATCTATCCCAGTTCTAATTACTATACTAATCAGTGTTCCTATATTGATTACAGCTGCTTAATTCACACTCACTGTGTACACATATTCAATCTGTCTATTGCCATCATTCCAAATGCGTGTCACTCATTTACCCAGTTCAATAGTCCCGCCCGTCAATCTCACTCTTCACTGTACCGATGCTCGCAGTCCGCAGACTTCACTCCCGCTGGTCTCGTCGCTATGCTGGCTCGTCGCTTCTCTGTCTTCGCACACCTGGCGCTCAAGGTTGCATAATCCTCCAAACTCCTAACTGTAGGCTTGGAGGCCCATAGCGGCTTAAGTAGTCTCGCTGACCCGATCAAGGAGGTTCCCCGCACCCCGAGCCAAGCACATCATGAGTTCATCTGCAGGTCATCACGTAGACATGGTAATAATGTGTTTGTATGGGCTTGTCATGGATGACAAGGACTTTTCAAACCTTCGAAAAATTTCCCTGCCTCTACCTGCATATGTTTTAACAGATACTTTGACCGGCAAACGCCCAGTAAATTTAGTAACGACAGACCCTGTACACGGGATAAGTACAAATAATGTTCACAAGACGCTGAATTGCAATAGTTGTGACAGAACACATCACTGTATTGAGCTGCTGTGTTCTGTGTGTCGTAGCCGCAATTCCTATTTAGCTTCGAGGCAGAACCCATTATGGTTCAGGGTCCAACATTTGAGAACGTTCTTAATTCGTGTCAAGAGAAAATTACTGAAACTTGTCTATAAAAGGGATGGCAAGATTCGAGTTCTAAATATATCGTGGTGTTTTAAAAAGGTATTAGCGATGTGGTCTATACGGGTCGCTCTAACAAATTATTGTATACAATATATGTNGCACTGGTGACCTGTGAATGACACTTGTCATAGCGAACCTTAAACTGGGGTTACTTTATTACTGCTGTTGTGTCATTCCACCGTTCAAACTTGCAGTTTCTGGTGCCATTTGTTTTGGGAACAGCAAACCACAGCCAGGTATTTCAAACTTAAGTTCCACATACTTAGTTAAGATTTATTATTCCATGTCTATATGGCCCCAAGATAAGTGTTGCATCTACACATGCCAAGTTGCCAAGTTAATAGCTTATCTACATATTTGTTTATCGTCGAGTAAAACTTTCATGTTCTAAATTACTATTTCATAAATGGGTGGCTTCACGAGTCAATGAAGTGCTTTGGAGTACAAAACAACCAGAATATTTTTGTTCCCTTTAGCTTTTCTGTGCATAACCGCGAGAGGCAAAATACAATGCAACACAATACTCTTCAGTTTCTCATCGTCAAAGGCGAGTGTGCCAGCAAAAGAAGTTTCTCCACTTATTTCTATTCACACAAAGCCACGCACGTTTCCTCTCCTTTTCCCCTACACTACAAGCTCCGTTTTTGTGCTCCACTTAAATTGCCCTTTTTCCCTGGCACTTCTTGTCACCAGACTTTACAACATTTCCTTGTTTTCATTATTCCCCTATTAGTTTCTAGTGCGCCAACCACAATTTTCTTATTTCTACGCGTTATCGTAGACACGTATAATTTAGATACATTTACTTACAATACATTTACTTGTCATTTATTCATGAATTCCTTTTTTTAGTTATTGTTATTTCATGGTCTTTATTTGTAATACCATACGCTTTTGTCTAGACAGACACTCGCTTATATAAAAAAATGTTACACAGTACCGGCTTCCTTTAGAGTAACTTGTTACCACGAACGATAAAAGTACGATTATTTTAGACACAATTAATTCGTTAAGTCATCTTTTAATTTTAATTTATTTAACGCCAAACGTTTTAGCTCAACTTAATTAAAATTGCAGCACTACCCAGTCGCTAGCTTCCAATAAATTCAAGTGTTGTGTGTGGCAAGATAATACGGTCATGAGTCACCAGAAATGCAAGTTGAAAGAAAATACTTCACGAGTACCACGTCACTGACAACTCACCTTTCTCCTTTCAAAGTCCATTTTTCCGCGCGTTAACGTAGAAATACCGACAAGGCAAAATCATTTTGATTCTTTATTGCAAGCTTCCACTTACAAGAGATTTTCCATAGAAGCACCAGTTCAGTGGGAATTGCTTTTCCGCCACTATTACTAGTCTCTCTATATCTGGGTATTACAGCTCCAGAAATTCGCATTAATTTAGAAATGCAGATATATTTATATGTTTAAAGAATTGCCGCTTTGGTTTACCTCTTACACTCAGTGATAACGAATGTAGATGCAATACACATTATAACAAAGGCTCCCAACTTTTTTTTTTTTTTTTTTTTTTTTTACTTGAGACATACTAAATGCCAAGCTATTAATTACGCGGCACAATCTAAGTTATTTACAGAACGTCAGGTAGTTCACGAATTCGAACTGCACCACACAAATCTGTGGTCAAAACTTAGTAGAATATACCCTTTTGTTAAAAAGCTCGAGGCCCATGGTTTACGAGAAAAACGACATTTAAGTAGACAAAATTACTTTTCTTCACGTTTAACACAGCATACATAATCAGCATACAAAACGTCGAAACGTCATAACAGGTGTTCGATGTTTGCTCTGCCCATATTAATGCACTTTTCCGCACGTTTCATGCATGCAGTGAGCTTGGCCGCCGGTTGCATTCATGGCCATTGCCTTGTCTCAGTACTCACTGCATGTGAACTTCATGGCATCTTTGGCACTACTGAGCTAGGCTCGTTCCCTTTCCGTGTGCATTATAACTGACACATTAGTTGCAGCATCGTCACATCATCTCACCTTTGTCTAATTGATACCACATGTTTGCTACATTGGTTTTTGGGCCTTTTATGTCATTTTTCTCGTAAACTAAGGCTCTTGTGCATTTTTACTATAGAATATTTTCTACTTTGTTTTGATCACAGACGCATGTCGTGTATTCCATATTCGCGATATACCTGATATGCTACACAGTTTCCATGGCCGTCCCTGGGAAAAACGAAAAAAAAAACCCAGAATTAGTTGTCAGTTTTATATTAGATAGATTATAAATGATGAACTATAAAAAACTTTTGTTCAGACCTACTGTCTATAGAGGCCTACAAAATTGGTGTGATTTTGTAATTTGTAGCCTATCATATAAAAACTCAAAGCGCAGCTACCAAATAAATGTGTTTTATTGTATGAAAAAAAATTCGAACTATATTAATATTATATTTGCAAAGTAAAACCATGCCATTTGTATTCTTGTTTAATGCATTCCCTTTAATTCGCGGCACACCGGCACAATGATGTGCCGCGGCACACCGGTTAAAAGTCCGTAGTATTATAGACAATTCGCAGCTAATCAAACCTTTCTATAAACCATCCTGCGACTGTACTATTATTTTAACTTTGTATCATTACGCCCTATGTGAAATTAAGATTCCCACGGACTCGAATAATTCATCCATGAGTCAATATAGTGAAATTCTTGAATTGCTAGGAAAGTAAATATCCTAAGACCCGTTATACAACGACACGGATACGAATAAGGGAATCTGACAGCATAACATACTCCGTGTTCATTATCCAACAGCACGCATGCGTACACGAAAGACGTACGGATCCACGTAAGAAAGCTGAGACAANCACTCCGTGTTCATTATCCAACAGCACGCATGCGTACACGAAAGACGTACGGATCCACGTAAGAAAGCTGAGACAACTCCCAACTACTTCGTGTCCATGAATCTGTGTAGTCAACAGGAATTGAGTATTAGGGTTATTGATAATTGTCTACGTCGCCAGTGTGGTTTATAAGAAATCAAGGGTGTGGATTTGAGGTGGAAATGATCATTTTTGCTTTATTAAACACACGTGCCGTGTTTGACAGTATTAGTTATAGAATAGTAAACATGGTATAAGTATTAAAAACTGAGATATGTTAATTCAATATTTCAGATTTTTTATACCGAAACGTTTTTTGTTACTTTGTAGCTTGCGGGTCGTAACGTTCTGTATATTTTAGAATAATTATAATTCACCCTGATTCGTCTGCTCTCTCGATTTACGTGTTTCGTGTCGTTTTCTTATTCATCCGTGCAATACAGAAAGAACCAAATGCGCTTATATTTATTATTACGTGCATACAGAGACAGAAAATAAATTAAGTGAATTCGGTGCACAAAACTTTATACGCCACAATTTTAATATGACTTTAAGGTAACAGCTTGCTTTTGCTACGTCATTGTCAACTTTAATGGAAAACTGCTAGTCAGTTCATCAGTTAACATATGTTCCATTAGGGACGGGGATTTTTTTTTTAATGCTAATTCCCAAAGTCCTTAATTAAATGAAAACCAATTTAAACTTAAGTCACTGACACAAGAAAAGTTTTACAGAATTTGTATGTTTTCAATCGAGTGAAAATAATTTATAAATTAAACCTCATATGACGTCGGTGTAATGAACTAAAATATGTTTGCCAGCTAATGCGAGACTTCCAGCAAGGAGAAAGAGTTCTACCACAAATCACCTTATATGTAAGAAAAGTCAGGCTATCCAGTGTGCAAATCTCANCCAGCAAGGAGAAAGAGTTCTACCACAAATCACCTTATATGTAAGAAAAGTCAGGCTATCCAGTGTGCAAATCTCAATCTGAATTGTTCAGTGCTATATTTTCTGCCCACTACAATTTTGCGAACCGGAGGATAACAAAAAGTTTACCCTCAACCCTGTGCAGGGAGAGTTGCCTGTCCATAGTCCGTAAAACTTAATTTGCGTCGCACTGATTCATATTACGACTAAAGCACTTTACTTCACCCACGGTTCATCAGACACTTTTGCATCGGCGTATCCGAGCAATTGATTTATCTCCTAAAGGGCTATGGCGCGCATGTGTTGGCTCGGTAACTTTGAACTGAGGATCCACGAGAACAAGTGTGGTTTTCGATCCATTTGGCAACNCTGTCACCAGACTTTACAACATTTCCTTGTGTTCATTATTCCCCTATTCGTTTCTAGTGCGCCAACCACAATTTTCTTATTTCTACGCGTTATCGTAGACACGTATAATTTAGATACATTTACTNCGTTTCTAGTGCGCCAACCACAATTTTCTTATTTCTACGCGTTATCGTAGACACGTATAATTTAGATACATTTACTTACAATACATTTACTTGTCATTTATTCATGAATTCCTTTTTTTAGTTATTGTTATTTCATGGTCTTTATTTGTAATACCATACGCTTTTGTCTAGACAGACACTCGCTTATATAAAAAAATGTTACACAGTACCGGCTTCCTTTAGAGTAACTTGTTACCACGAACGATAAAAGTACGATTATTTTAGACACAATTAATTCGTTAAGTCATCTTTTAATTTTAATTTTTTTAACGCCAGAAGTTTTAGCACAAATTGATCAAAAGTAGAGTACTATCCAGTTGCTAGTTTCCTATAAATGCAAGTACTGTGCAAAGTAAGATAATACGGTCATGTGTCACCAGAAATGCAACTTGAATGAGGATACTTCGCGTCTATCACGTCACTGACAACTCACCTTCCTTCGTTCAAAGTCCATTTTTTCACACGTTAACGTTGAAATACCTACAAAGCAAACTAATTTTAATTGTTTACTGCAAGCTTCCACTTTAGAGAGATTTTCCGTTGAGGCGCCACAAAATTGGTGTGATTTTGTATTTTATAGCCTATCATATAAAAACACAAAGCGCAGCTACTAAAAAGGAATGTTTTGTTTGTATGAAAGAAACATTCAAACAATACTTCTATTATATTTTGCAAAGCAAAACCGTGCTATTTGTATTCTTGTTTAATGTATTCCCTTTAATTCGCGGCACACCGGCACAATGATGTGCCGTGGCACACCGGTTAAAAACCGTAGTATTATAGGTTATTCGCAGCTAATAAAACCTTTCTATAATACGTGCTGAGAATGTACTTTTCTTTTCACTTTGTATCCTTACGCCGCATGTGAAATCAACATTGCCACGGACACGATTATTTCATCCGTGAGTCAATATAGTGAAATTTTTGTATTGCTAGGGAAGTAAATATCCTAAGAACCGTTCTACATTGACATGGATACGAATAATAGAATCTGACTGCATAATACACTCCGTGTTCATTATCCAACAGCACGCATGCGTACACGGAATACGTACGGATCCACGTAAGTAATCTGTGACAACTCCCAACTACTTCGTGTCCATGAATCTGTGTAGTCAACAGGAATTGAGTATTAGGGTTGTTGATAATTGTCTACGTCGCCAGTGTGGTTTATAAGAAATCAAGGGTGTGGATTTGAGGTGGAAATGATCATTTTTGCTTTATTAAACACACGTGCCGTGTTTGACAGTATTAGTTATAGAATAGTAAACATGGTATAAGTATTAAAAACTGAGATATGTTAATTCAATATTTCAGATTTTTTATACCGAAACGTTTTTTGTTACTTTGTAGCTTGCGGGTCGTAACGTTCTGTATATTTTAGAGTAATTATAATTCACCCTGATTCGTCTGCTCTCTCGATTTACGTGTTTCGTGTCGTTTTCTTACTCAACCGTGCATTATAGAAATTGCCAAATGCGCTTATATTTATTATTACGTGCATACAGAGACAGAAAATAAATCAAGCGAATTTAGTGCACACAAACTTAAAAGTCACAATTTCAATATGACGTTGAGGTAACAGATTGCTGTCACTACATCGTTGTCAACTTTACTGGGAATCTGCTAGTCAGTTAGTCGATTGAAATATGTTCCATTTGGGACAGCGATATTTTAAAATGCTAATTCCCAAAGTTCTTAATTAGATGAAACACAATGTGAACATTAGTCACTGTCGCAAAGGATAGTTTTAGAAAATTTGTATGTTTCCAATCGAGTGAAAATAATTAATAAATTATACCTTATATGACGTCGGTGTGATGAACTAAATCATGTATGCAAGCTAATGCGAGACTTCCAGTAAGGAGAAAGAGTTCTACCACAAATCACCTTATATGTAAGAAAAGCCAGGCTATCCAGTGGGCAAATCTCATCCTGAATTGTTCAGCGCTATATTTTCTGCACACTACAATTTTGCGAACCGGCAGATAACAAAAAGTTCAAACCTCAACCCTCTGCAGGGAGGGTTGCCTGTCCATAGTCCGTAAAACTTAATTTGCGTCGCACTGATTTATTTTACGACTAAAGCACTTCACTTCACCCACGGTTCATCAGACACTTTTGCATCGGCGTATCCGAGCAATTGATTTATCTCCTAGCGGGCAATGACGCGCATGTGTTGGCTCGGTAACTTTGAACTGAGGATCCACGTCTTGTTCACACCAAAAGCTAGGTTTTGGCAACTCGACAAGAGGCGGCGAGGGAACGATATTGCTGCTAATTGTCAAAGCAGATGCCGGCTCTGAAGCAGGCCTGGCTTTGTGCTGAGTGCTGGATGTGCGGGCTCGTGGTAACAGACGCTTGCCTACCCACTTAGACACGGATGAAGAGAAACGCGAGGAAGGAGCGATGCTAAGGGAGGACGCCGGGANAGACGCTTGCCTACCCACTTAGACACGGATGAAGAGAAACGCGAGGAAGGAGCGATGCTAAGGGAGGACGCCGGGAAGGAGATGAGGCAGTGGGGTGAATAAATTGTCTACTTGAAGTGGATGGTTGTACAGGATACCCACCAACCCAAGTGTCACGGTGGTGTGGTGGTTAGACTACTCACCTCTCACCTAGGCGAACCGCGTTCGATTCCCGGCGGGGTCGCTCCCGCACATTCGCATGTGGGAATCCTGCTGGACGATGCCACCGGTCAGCGAATTTTGCGAAGCGAATTTTGCGAGGTCCTCCCGTTTCTCCCGCCCCTGAATTTCGGCGCTTCTCCATCCTCATCTCGCTTCATTTCATCCATACCGCGGAAGGCAATAGAAAACCAGCGCAGTATCATCCTCCCTGGTTGCCTNCCTCATCTCGCTTCATTTCATCCATACCGCGGAAGGCAATAGAAAACCAGCGCAGTATCATCCTCCCTGGTTGCCTTTATTGCGGCGCGGCCGCCATTCCCGCGTTATCGGGTTTCTCACCTCCACATGCACACCTTAGTTGACATTTTCATGGAGCTACGTATTAACAAGATTCCATTCGTCCATGAATGTCACTTTAGGAAATATTGAGCTAATAGGATTCCTGGCAGAGATGATAAACTTAACAAACATACATAGGTTTTATATATGACTAACTTTATCAGTCAATTTTCTTTAGGAGTTTTACCACAGTTCTAAAATGTAATANCCTCATCTCGCTTCATTTCATCCATACCGCGGAAGGCAATAGAAAACCAGCGCAGTATCATCCTCCCTGGTTGCCTATATTGCGGCGCGGCCGCCATTCCCGCGTTATCGCGTTTCTCACCTCCACATGCACACCTTAGTTGACATTTTCATGGAGCTACGTATTAACAAGATTCCATTCGTCCATGAATGTCACTTTAGGAAATATTGAGCTAATAGGATTCCTGGCAGAGATGATAAACTTAACAAACAGACATAGGTTTTATATATGACTAACTTTATCAGTCAATTTTCTTTAGGAGTTTTACCACAGTTCTAAAATGTAATANGACATAGGTTTTATATATGACTAACTTTATCAGTCAATTTTCTTTAGGAGTTTTACCACAGTTCTAAAATGTAATAACTTACCTGTAGCATTGCTTTAAGTAAAGCTTCCAATTGCTAAATAAATAAAAAGATTAAAAAAATTAAATTAATCAAGTAGTAATTTAGCGGAGCGTACAGGTCTATAATGAAGATCAGTGAACTGAATTTAATACAATCGTCATAGTTAAACAAATTGTGTATTATAAAATAATCACAGAGAAACGTAATAAATGGTCGTAATTTTCGAAGCAGTGCGTGAAATAGTTAGCTGTGGTTCTACGCAAGTACTGTATGTAATCTTTTATTTAAGGTTTCAGCCAGTTTTAAACGCAATCTGAAAACGAAATATAAAAATAAAGCAAATTTTAAGATATAACATTACTGTCATAAAACTTTTTCGAAAGCCAAACGCCACGAACAAAAAATTGACGATGATAAGCATCCCACAGTCACACGTCTAAATGGTTCCATTGGGAGTGAAAGGCGGTATGTGTAACTCGTGCTGCTATTGACGCCTTATATTGCTGTGCACATGGTATTAGAATGTAGTAATTCGATCATAGTGTCGCAGAGAAGAGAGGAGGAAAGAGTGGAAGATTTCGAAGCATGCGTTGGTGACGTCATATGTAGCGAAGCTTACCATACAAAGGCAAGATGCCCGCCAAGGTTTTAATAAGAATTTTTCCATTTTTAAAATTGTGGTATACCTTAAAATGCAGGAAAATTGTAACCCTTATTCTTGCTGGCAAACGATTTTACTAGAAATTTCTTATACTTTTTCGAAATTTTACTTTATTTTCCGTACATTTTCGGGATTTTACTAACGTATTTCGAGAATAACTTAGTAAAATTGCTGAATTCGTACAAATCTGAATTCATAAAATCGGTTGCGCTGTAGATTCACATACACAAACACAGTCTCTACCATATAATTCTTACGCACACAGAAATAGACAATACCAATGCTCACGAAACCATATATTGGTCTATATAAAAAACGCTTTACTTTGACGACGTGTTCTTACCACATCAGAAATATCGAAAATAATTTATTTCAAATGAAACATTTTTAAGCTTCGTTGTACTGTGTGATTAGCGGAAACTCAGCACATATATATCCACTCCTCTAGGATACATAAATCCGTCTACGTGCACTGAATAACTTTGGCGCAGAAACATTCAGAGATGCAAGATGCTTGATTGTGTGCGAATGTGTGGCAGACGTGAGTGCGACTGAGTATGTAATGTGTTTAAAGGCATGACTGTCCTCATGTAGACACACTTGGACACGCTGCCCAAATGTTGCCGTACTTACTTGAGCATTGTACAGACAGTATGTGCGGAACTGTTTTAATCTACGCTCGCGCGCGTGTACATTTATGTGTTTTTTTTATGTTTTGCACTTATCATGTGCTTTTGCCTGTCGTCTCTGTCAGTTTGCGTCTTCACCACTGCTCCATCAGACGAAACTTTGTATTCGTAAACTGCATAACGTGAAATAACACCCGAATAGGCCTTTCCCGTAAAAATAGGCAAATCTGAAAGCCCTGATGCACATTCTGTGTTATTCCATCGTGTATAAAATTAATATAGCCATGAGTCTGATCAGTGAAAACGTGAAATTATTAGGAAAGAATATATTTTACAAATGCGCTGGTTTTTACACTTGCTTGTATTAAAAAGACAAATCCAGGTAAACCATTAATATTTACTATTATTTACCTTTCAATTAAACGTTAAGACATATATATACATACACTCTTTCGTTAATAAATTTCCTAGACGTTTGCGGGTCATTGTACCTGTTCAAACATATGTTGGCAGGGGCAACGATACTTTTCAAAGGTTTCAAGAGTTTTTGTCAATCATTGAAAGTCCATACTAACACATTATTAGCATGTATACATTATCACTTGTTGTGAGAACTGTGAAACATTCTTGTCAGTGACGCAATAAGAAGGGTTGGCCAGATATAGAAGGAATGTGGCACTGAAAACGCAATAAATTATTGGTTACCAAAGTTGATCACTCACCGCCAGCTATTCTGCGTAAATAAATAAAACGTACAGTACGTCACCATGTGGCTGCTTTCGTAGATCACATATTCACGCAGCAATCGTATGCTAAGAAAAGCATCTGCTTCGGAATTTATCCGAGTATCGTATAATTGAATTGATCCACATAATATAGTAGTGCGGCTTGACGTGTGCTGGACACGTATTATGCATTCGATAAAGGAAACTGTCATTGTATTATAGGCCCTATGTTAGTTTTTATTTGACGTAATATTACGTGTAGCTTTTTTCTTACTGTTCGTAAAATTGTTTACACGTGTTTAATATCGAGATACNCCTGTTTAATATCAAGATACATTAAAACTCACATACATATTTCTGCCCTCTTTTTGATCTCCTCTGTTATGTGTTAAAACATTTTATTTAGTTTTTTTTAAGATTACGTAAATTTTGTTTTATGGAGAACGAAATAATTGTTATGAAGCTTGGTAAAAAGCACGGAATTCAATAGAACTGTATTTTAATTTTACTTTCTTCATTTCCTAGGTTAACTAAAATATCACGATAATCACGCAGACAGATAAAATGATAAAAATGTAAAATCAATACAACTACGAAAAACGGATAATAAAATAATAAAACAAAATAATTCGTCTACCTACAGATACAAAGTAATAAGTATCGCTGTATAAGAAGTCCAGCGATCGTCCCTAGTGTTTGTCTGGGAGAACATCAAGTTGTCAGTTATAATATTCCTATATAACTCCTTATCAGTTATAACACACTGTTCTTAAGCCACTAAGTGTTCACAATATGCAAACAATTTCCTCTGACACGCAATCCACAACAATCAGAGCCACCTTTCACTAGCTAGACAGCTGTCACTCAAACACGTTTTAAATACCTTCGCTGACGTTCTCTAAGGATGCCTCTCTTTTTCTGCACATCTAAATCAAAGGATCTGAATCCTTTTCAGATATTTTCCCTGGAATATAACTACCTTCAAAACCTTATTAATGAGGTATTTTTGCACAATTTACATCTGAGATAATATGATAGTACCACGGACCTATTCCCTATTGTGTCGTTCAACTCTATCAACAAAACAAGGTAAGCTATAGTTATGGGTGTTAGGATCAGGTGAAGAGTTAATGTAAGAAGATTTTATCGTTTATATTAACATTACTAATATCAGTTAATGTGTTTTTTAAATCTCATATTAAATAATTTTTCTATTACTTACAACTTAATAACAGGAATTTAAAAAATGAAAAGAAATCAAGTACATTTAGACATAAATGGTACGATGATACAGTAAGTTTCTCCACCAGGTTAAACAGTTATAGATTATATGCCCACTGTCTAAGAAATAACTTCTAAAGCCTTCCAAGCGGCGTATATATAATTTTTTTAGTGAACGTTATTGTCAGCCAAATTGAATTCATGGAAATTTTTTTTCAATTATCATGTGTTTGTTTTACAGCACAAGATAATAAGAGACTTTTAAAACACAGGAACAAGAGAAGTCACTAAAAAAGATATTCTGATTAAAACTTTAATACCAATGAAAATAACGGAAAATTTGTTTACCAATTAATTTTTATTGTGAAAGGCGTAATACGACATATTAAGGAAGTTTAGTTATTATCGGAGCAGTACTGTGGATAATAAATATTTTTGCATATTTTTTGTTTAGCTTATTGTTTGCATAAAAATTATGTATTCACGAAGAGTATGGTTCCAAAACTCGCCCGGTTTATTTGAAAACATTTTTTGGAAACAGCAATACTAATAATAATAAGTTCTGAGTTACAACGTGCAAATAACAGTTATTTAGTTCATATTTAAAGAAGAGTTATGTCGCTAGAAACAGTTATTTTTACTTGATGTTTTTGTTTCCAACGAAACCCTAAATAAGGAAGTAGGTACTAAATCCTTTCTAGGTTCACGAGTCTCACTTTTATGTCCGGGATGTTGGGGAATGAAGTGCGACGTATTTACAACCACGCAGTGCTCAAGTTTTGCTCTTCCGTGAACAAGTATTCGCTTACTTTTAATGCATAAGATTCACGCAAGACGTGCAGCGCTTATCATGGGAAGTATAACCACCATTATCTCGACCCGCATCATCATCGCTCTTTCCTGCTGCACGCATTCCCCCAGATCTTTATTGTGTGAGCTGAAGAAAATCTTGACAGCAGGCAGAGATCAACGATCATGCTACTTTTAAGCACAATTGCCTTTCACTCCAAGTAACCACAATAATCTACTGTGGAAAAGTAGGAGAAAAAATATCTTATAACGTTTCAGTTATTTGTTGACTCTATTTTCCGGGATTTCCCGTCGGTTTATTTACTTCAACAAAAAGTGCATTGCCATAACCCTTTGATCTTTAACTTTGAATTATATTTATTTTATAGTTTTTTTTAAGGTTTATTTGTATTTGTCTTAGCATGCCCGCAATGATCTGTTTTCTGTTGAGTGAAGTCGACAGTAGTTAAAGCATTAGAAGCTGCAGGTCTGTGTTATTTATATTGTTTGTATGTGAAACCGAATGAAATATCACATTGCTTAACGTTTGAACAATTTAGTCATGAAATATTTACACGAGATAGTTTAGGTAGGTGTTATCTCAAATTGCTACACAATTATGCAGCAAGTAACTAGGAGGACATAAACATTACTGATGATATACAAATGCATTCTAACTTTTGGGTTGTGAATAGTTATTAACTGTTTCAACTGTTAAATATTTTATATATAATTATTTTTTTAAACAGTTGAAAAATGGTTTATTTTTATAAAAGTATATAACAATTTATTTTCACTGGAGTACAAATATATATATAAATGGTCTCAATAGTTACCAAAAAATATAATTTATGCTCGTATCAAGAATGTTTACAGAATTTCGTATACATTAATAACCTATATTATGTATTCTGCTCTATCCTGAATGCCTCGTCTATTAATTATACATCCAAAATGTAAACATTTTTCCTTCCTGTTCTTAAGGCGTAGATTGACACACACGTTATATATGATTAACCAAAATGATTTTGGTGCGGTTGTCATAAAATTACACACACATATTATATATATATGTTCTTTGGTTAGGTAATTCGAGTGACATTGGCTGTGGAATTAAAACAACTGAGATTTCTATACTTGTACGCTCCTTTGCTGCAGCTCCAGTTGCTCTACTTGTAACAACTCGTCAGAACTCAGTAAAATAAATACAGTTCGGTTAATTAAGGTTTTGCATTTTTACCAATAACAATTTTGGTTTTACAATTTTCTCGCACGACAAGCAAACCTTCTGCGGCGCAAATAAACTTAATGTGTTCCTTCCCCGACGCAGTTATTCACACATTCCCTCCCGTTTTTCACCCACTGCAAAATACGCGTCTACGTTACTGTAAGTCCCTCCCCAGTCAGTGGGTTCCCACCAGTATTTTGAAATTCTTAGCGATTCTCTTGTTATTGAGACGTAGTTGCGCTCTTTCTACTCAGAAGAATACGAAGTAATCGTACACTGTACTCTCCCAGCAGCACGCCAGTCATAATTTGGGAAAGTCCAGTTGACTCAGCAAGCTGAGATTGGTGTTAAGTTGATGATTTGAACAGCACAGTATGCTGATGGTCCACTTATCAGAGACCTCTCGTTCCCTTTAACATTTGGCAGCTTTTTTTAAATTACCAATTCGGCATCAGAATCTGTGGGGTTTACGCAACTTAAAAGCGGATAAAAGAATGGGTGAATAAATCAATTATTTCACTGGTATGCGCGCATACACGAACACACTAAAGGAACACATACATGATATAATTTTATCACTTTAAGAATTTGTCGACATGTTTTTTTAATTTGCGGAAGAATTTATATTAATGGCATATTTGATAGGTTTTATTGATAGAAAAATCAACCTTCTCTCGAAAAAGTGACTGTAAAGATAAAGTAAACGTTGTTATTGACTTAGTTACTGACAAGTTGTCAGGAAACATATAAAATATGTTTTGTATTTCCCACAGTGTCACGCAAGTGCTATATTCTTTGCGATTTATTCTGTATAGCGTATTTACTAGAATGTTGTAAATATCTTTTTCACAGACACTTCACTTTTCAAAGCAAAAATATTCCGTTTGCCGTAGCGAAAGCGTGGTCAAAATATTGCAGATTTGAATGCTTCGGGCTATGAATACCTTTCTATACCGCATGATTTGCCATCAATCGATGTGAAGCCATTTCGGTGCTAAGATACTGAAAATTTGTACAGTCTAAAATTATATAGAAAAATGGCTCCTCGTGTTACAGTACTACTAGAAAGGGATCTAAAAATGCAACGAACCTCGCAATTGCTGCTTTAACAAATCACTTGTTCAGCGCCTCTGCACAATGGAAAATCTCGTGTGGCTGTTGATTGCTGGATTTAGTAAAACCATCACCACTTTCTGGCAACCAATGTATTTCTCAGTCACTCCTACTGAGATGGCCAGGGCTCTCATTTAGATAATTTTTTTTGTACCATACGCGTTTATAGGTAATTGGTTAGTTACGTAACACACTTGTAAACTTCTTAAATTCGAAACGTCTGAATACTCGGGAAATGCGGTGTACGCAGGTAGTGTCTCGAATAATTTGCCATGATATTAAATTATATCGACGGTGGAAAGGAAAGAAATACCAAACGACAATTTGGCAGATATTGAGTTTTATACATCACTGGAATCGAAAAACTATTCTGCGTCGTTGAGTCCTACCCTCAAGTTTCTGTGATAGTTTCTGCTGTCGCTTAGATATAGTGTATTTTATTGATTATTTACAGTTTTCGGCGACCAAGCGACAAAAAAGTTGATGGTTTTTAAAATATTTCATTAGGGACTTTTTCTTAACTGTTTTTGTACTTTGTAAATTTAACATGTTTTTCATTTAAATAATTTTTGTTTTTAGTCTCTTTTTACTGATATTACGTAAAAATAATAATTTAGTTAGTTAAATTTACTCTCTGGAAAATTGATTCTTTTTCTGACTTCAGCCTTTTTACCTTGCCTTAAATATTTTCCATTGGGCATTTAGATATTTTATAAGAGGTCTCATTTACGAAAACATGTCGTTGAGTAATTTTTTTTTTCATTTAAAGGCGATTACATTAGTGGCTTAGGAAAATATGACCTGCCATCGTCTATATTATGTGTGGCGCTTAGATATATTTCGCGGGACGAAATGTTAATTAAAACGGAGGTTGAGCCATCCGCGCGTGTCTTGCATTGTCGTTTGACTATGCTGCAAAGTGGTCTTGAAGTGGCTGTTCGGAACAAAAAAAACTATCAGTGTGCGACGAAACGTCGTTTAGTCAACACGCGCGTTCCGGTGCATTACCACTTGGATACGATATTTGGTAACTATTTAATTTAAAGTGCTATTTTTCTTTAGTTTTTTTATCTTTCAGCTTGTTAATGAGTATGAATTTTTGTTTTAGAGTCATTAGTATAACATTGTGTCAATATTTTCGTAAAAATTTGTGATAAGAGTCATATTTGTTATAACTGTATAATAATTACAAAGCAGGCCAAAAATTACTTTAATCTTGGTAACGTAATATTTGCCAAGAAACAACATTAATTTTAAATTATTCTAAAGTTTACTGTTTGTTATAGTAGTTACTATGTTAGTCTTTATAAAACTGTAGATTATTTATAAAAACGTTATTAATCTTTAACTTAAGTACAAATTCAAAGTGCATTATTTATTTAGAGTAGGTACTAGGTATTGTTTATTTAATTATAACATATGTTTGTTTTGCAAACATGATAGAAGCTGAGAGGATATTTGTTTTTGTATCACTGACTGTGAACTTATAATTTTAAATAAACAATTGGATGATTAAAAATTTATGTTTTTTAAATGAGGGGCTTTTGGTATTTCTCTTTTTTAAACCAAGGTATGAATTATTTAGGTCGAGACCTAACTATAATTCATACCTTGGTTATAAAGTACCAGATGGACACTATTTAATCATGAAGCGTTAAGCAACGGTACCCTGATCATATGAACGTGTTTCTATTTTTTAGGTCTTCTTTCCACACTGAAAGTCTGTAAAAAAATATCTATATGGGAATTCGTTGCTATTCTGATAGTAACAGTCGCTTGTCGGTTGGTAATTTTTTCCTGTTTATGATTTTGATTAAAATATTACTAGGCAACACTAACTTCTTAAAAAACCAAACCAAACGAGAATCTATCTGTGACAGTTAATAAAGGGCCTTAACAGCTTTCACATTAAGTAGGAATCACGCCAATATAATAAATAGAAGATTTTATATCAATTATTGTCTTTTATTATAAACCTAAATTGGCTCTCCTGTAAAGTTGGCTACATGTCGCGTGGTTATTATTTCCTTTCCACCATCGATGTCATTTTTAAAAGTTGTATAACCTACCACGTTTGAAATATCTTTAATATAAACTAGGATTGCATTAAGGTCTGCGTTTNGTCATTTTTAAAAGTTGTATAACCTACCACGTTTGAAATATCTTTAATATAAACTAGGATTGCATTAAGGTCTGCGTTTCACATTGCGAGTTATACGAAAAAAATCCAGTACTAAATAAATGGGAGGAACGTGACGAATTTATACAATTATAACACCCACATAACTGGAGGAAAAAAAAGGAACAAACTAAGCTGTAACAATTATAAATTTCCATGGTTGTGTCCAAATAACTCATTAAAATATTAATGTGCGAAAAATACGTGAAATGTACGACAAGTGTTTTTCAGAATGCTCGCAATTGCTTGCAGAAGTAACATGTAATTATAATTATTGATTTTTAACGTTCGCAGCTTAAACATAGGGGATAATTTGGATATGGCTTACACAAAAAACTACCTCAAATTTACATCAGAAAATGAAACTTGTATGGCTCACCTTTACTGTAGTCGACGTCGTCCAACTTGAGCTGGCCCTCCGTGTGTGGGTGCCTTCGCTCACCCACTGCACCCAACCGCATCTCGAGCAGTATATGTTCCGAACGATCCACATTGTCAGCTATACGGCGATACGACCACCCTCCGGTTTTCAGCCCGATCACGTGCCCTCTCTCGATGTCCTTCAGTTGCGTACAGCGACGTCTTTTGTCTCTCCCAGGCATTCTTCTTCACTCTGCACGCTTGCTTGGTATCGTCTGACGTGTTAATGCGGCTTCGACTGCGCGCCAGTGTCTACGGCCGCTGGTCGGTGTTTGCAGCACCCTCTGCCGGCCGTGCGGTCAACTGCAAACGCACCAACATGTTTTCATGTGCATACCAGCACATACTTTTGCTATCTACATTGTTTCGCGGTTGTCGCATGGTTTCTTCCCGGTACGCTATTTTCATTGTCCGGCAGTCTATAACGGTAGTGTTTCAGATGTCCAATATTCTGCATCGCATAGCCTTACCTTGCAAGGATTATTAGATTGCACAAACTGTGTTCAAACGTTGCCCTAAGATTATATAGAATAACTGTTTAGTTGTCTTGATCCCACATTATAATTAATTTCCCTTTGCGCTTCCCTCTATTTAATAGTAGTCCACACTACTTAGACCTATTATCGTCAATCCGCCTTTTGAATATTGTTATTTAAAATGTAGTTCAAGATTTGTTTCACAAAATGAAAGCTGTGTACATGTGATTTTCTTGCATCTGCACAATCGAGAGACAGATTTATTTGCTAACATTCTTTTAACAATGAAGAAAAAGTTAACGCTGAGATGAGGCGTCACCACTAAGCAGAAAAAGAAGAAGAAGTTACATATAAAATTAGACATATAAAATAATTTTGATGAGATACTTAAACGTATGAGATAGTCAATTGTTTTGTCATTTAAAAGAATCAATGAGAGAGTGAAGAGATTTGGGCGGATTTTAACAGCGAGGTCTTGAGAGCCGATAAGGGTGAAGCGAGGCGAGTATGGAGCAGTGGCGGAATGAAAGGGTGGGGAAACAGGAGATCCCCGAGAAAACACGCTGACCAGCAGCATCGTCCGGCACATTTACCACATGCGAGGATCCGGGAGCAACCCTGACAGGAGTTGACCCCGGTTCACCTAGGTGGGATGCGAGTAGTCTAACTACTACACCACCGCGGCCCCATTAAAAGAACTTAAGAAAAAGAAATTTCTACCACATTTGATGCTGATCACCTGAGTATTTCTTGAGATGTACGTCAGGCATTAAATTTTTTTTTTTGGCGGGAGTAGCTTCGAAAATAAGAACGACTGAAACTATTAGCAAAATTAGTGGACGCAGGAGGTTATTCAGCTGTCGTCATGCGCACAAGAGGTCGAGATTTAGTGGCTGGACAGTTTAACTCCCTTTCATCATAGAGGAAGCAGAACAATTTTCATTCGCTTTATGAATAACTTAACCAATTTTATGAATCTTGCCTATTTGGAAGACCATGAAAATGGTGTATAAGATCTCCAACTATGCCGATGTGTTTTTACTTTATTATTGCTCTTTTGTACATATGTTATGCTATCGAGTTCTGTGCGTTCGATAGTAAACAATTGTTTCGTAGAATTCTAAAATTTAAAATGTCTTTTTAGGTATTTTTTNCGAGTTCTGTGCGTTCGATAGTAAACAATTGTTTCGTAGAATTCTAAAATTTAAAATGTCTTTTTAGGTATTTTTTTGCTATTTACCTACGATCACAATATTAAACCAACATTTATAAAATTACATATAATGAAATAATATATCAATNTTTTTTGCTATTTACCTACGATCACAATATTAAACCAACATTTATAAAATTACATATAATGAAATAATATATCAATTTTCAAATTGGATACCGAAGCCAGAAATCAAACTCTTAATACTTTGTGTTAAATTTGCAGAATTAATGGATTCTGCTATCATTGTCTGAATTTCCTCCTTTTAGATGGAATAATATCTTTGCACATACTGAATAGTTGCCCCACTGGTGCACTTGAAGGGAGGGAAGCTTTGCATTTAAAAAATGAAGTTTAAAAATAGAATAAGATTTAATAATATGCGGTTTTAATGTTGAAATAATGACAGTGTGTGTGGCATTTATGACTTATTGGAAAAATGTAGTTATACAACATACCTATAATAGTTTGACAAGCCAAACATAGAATGTCTTAGTGTTCCAACCGAAATTTGACGAAATGGAGAATGAAAATTACAACAAACGTAGCTCGGGACAAATAATAACATGCCCTAGATATACTATTGTTGGTGAACATATACACTGTTTGGCTAAACAAGAACAGCTTAGGCCTTAGTACCACCACTTGCACTTAGTCAGTACTATAAAATTACTTAATTAGTAATGCAAGTACATATTATGTTTTCTCAAGTTTTGATGCAGAGCTGCATGATGAGCGAAGAAGTTAGTAACCAATACACAACTTCCACTTTACTGACATGCTTTCTTTAAAATTATTTTCGTGCAATTTCAGAATTATGTTGTAAAGAAGCACATGGAAAAACCGGTTTTCCATCACTATTTTGCGTGTCGATTGACGTTGCCATTGTTACTGTTTGTGTTTTTTTTACAGTCAATGATTATGCCGTCGATAGCCACCAAAGATAATTAATTAGCGCATGTTGAATTTGCATAAAGAATTCATTTGATAGATAGCTGATTTTGTGTACAACATGGCATAGCAGGCAGCAGTAGTCAATGTACCATCCTGTGTGTATGCATTACTATCGATATTGTGACCTTTGTGTGTGNGGCATAGCAGGCAGCAGTAGTCAATGTACCATCCTGTGTGTATGCATTACTATCGATATTGTGACCTTTGTGTGTGTTTATGTTTTACGATGGTAAAACAGGAAGAATTTAATGCCCACACAAATTAATATAAAATTCACATATTAAGGGGAAAAAACCGTAACTAATACTAATACGTAACGATACCTCTCTTTCCCGATAATTAAGTTACAAATAAAAATTACTTTGGCATAAATGTAGCGAAATACAAGTAAATATTTCTGAAAAAGTAATAGTTACCGGTAACGGGGTTACTTACTCTAGAGAGCCAAAAAAAACTGTTATATGCGTGCGTATGCAAATAACAGAGGTATGTACCAATCAGAGTAACGCGATGCGGTCGGCAGCGCCTATATAAGACAACAAGCGTCTGGCAAAGTTGCTAGATCGGTTACTGCTGCTACAATGGCAGGTTATCAAGATTTAAGTGAGTTTGAACGTGGTGTTATAGTCGGCGCACGAGAGATGGGACATAGCATCTCCGAGGTAGCGATAAAATTTGGATTTTCGCGTGCGACCATTTCACGAGTGTACCGTGAATATCGGGAATCCGGTAAAACATCAAATCTTCGACATTGCTGCTGCCGGAAAAAGATTGTGAACGAACGGGATAAACGACGACTGACGAGAATCATTAAACGTGACAGACGTGCAACCCTTTCTCAAATTGGTGCAGATTTAAATGCTGGGGCATCAACAAGTGACAGCGTGCGAACTACTCAACGGACCATCATTGATATGGGCTTTCGGAGTCGAAGGCCCACTCGTGTACCGTTGTTGACTGCACGACACAAAGCTTTACGCCTCGCCTGGGCCCGCCAACACCACCATTGGACTTTTGATAACTGGAAACACGTTGCCTGGTCTGACGAGTCTCGTTTCCAATTGTATCGGGCGGATGGACGTGTACGGGTATGGAGACATCCTCATGAATCCATGGACCCTATGTGTCAACAGGGGACTGTTCAAGCTGGTGGAGGCTCTGTCATGGTATGGGGCGTGTGCAGTTGGCGTGAAATGGGACCCCTGATACGTCTAGATACGACTCTGACAGGTGACAGATACAGATACGTAAGCATCCTGTCCGATCACCTGCACCCATTCATGTCCATTGTGCATTCCTACGGACGTGGACAATTCCAGCAGGGCAATGCGACACCCCACACGTCGAGAGTTGCTAACGAGTGGCTCCAGGAACACTCTTCTGACTTTAGACACTTTCAATGGCCACCTAAATCACCAGACATGAACATTATTGAGCATATCTGGGATGCCTTGCAACGTGCTGTTTAGAAGAGATCTCCACCGTCTCGCACTCCTATGGATTTGTGGACTGCCTTGCAGGATTCATGGCGTGAATTGCCTCCTGCATAACTTCAGACAATAGTTGAGTCCATGCCACGTCGTCTTGTGGCACTTCTGCGTGGTCGCGGGGGCCCCGCACAATATTAGGCAGGTGTACCAGTTTTTTTGGCTCTTCAGTGTATAATTCGTTACACGCCATCACTTGTCTTAGTACACGTAAAGTTGATTCCTGAACACGTGAAAATCATGACGAATAAACTCGGTAAGCGACAGAGTACTTTGATGTCATAAAATCGAAAATGAAGTAGGCGTCCATCCACTCAGCAATTTGGAAATGAAACCGCAACTTTAACTGATCCAATAAAACGAAATTACGAAAGCTATTAAGAAATTAACTGGGAGAGCACAACAATTAAATTAATAGAATACTGTATTACGTGTAGAGTCTGCACGAAAACTCTTTAAACGTTGGTTCTATACCCAAGCAGGATAATAAAATACAAATTTTCAATTAATTAATAACAATTTGGCACAGAAAAAAGAAAGAATATTAATACTAGTACACTCAAGTACTGAAATAACTGTGTTTTTTAATTTTCACAAAACTGCGCAATAACATAGCGGATACGTAACTGGAATAGTACGTCACGTGTTACATTAATTAAGGAAATACTAACTGTACAAACAGTCAGTTTCATGCGACAGAGAAGCATTACATCTACCGAAATTCGTTGAAAAATTAAAGTTTTTATTTTGTATTTTCCATGACTCGCTTTTCCACACTGGTCACTTGTTCTTTTCCTCTTTTTAAAATGCTTCAAAGATTGCCTCGCAAAGAGTTTCCTTTCCATTTAAATCAATTACTGGAATTGAAAATGAAAAGTAATTACAGCTGCTGAAACAAATTTCATTATAAACACTTCTTTATTAGGCACATGACAAGCCTTATGTTATCATTTTTATTTGAATATATGACTGAAAGTTAATGTGTAATTAATTTCTTATCTGTATCCTAACGGCTGATTTTTTTTTCATTTCCGGTCAGAAATCACATTTCTCATGATTTGTTCCATTCCATCTATATCCACTGTAGATTGGGTGTATTAACCATTCGTAACACAATAGTTTGAAATCGCATTTTCACTAACTCCGCGAGTTAAATTTGTAGCGATGAACTTTTATGAACATTGGCAAAAACTTGTAAACTTTTCGTTTGTTTGAAATTATAACTTTGACAGTGCTACCAATGGTAGGCATGCGGTATTCAAAAGGCAGTGAACAGAGAATGATAATAAACTTCCTTCACTTACAAAAAGTATCAGCAAGGCTGTGATGGTAGTTTCGGACGATGAGTATAGTTTCAGAATTAAATTTTTGGAGGCGTACAAAGAAAACGAGAAGCTATATATTTCGCTTTATAATTAGAGAAAAGACTGTAAAAAAAAAACACTCCTCTCGAAAAGTGTTGCGGACGACGGTTGATGCGTTGCCCCACATTTCCTTTGGCGAACGAGCCTTCATTTACTTAAAAATATTATATGAATTTACCGTTTTGCGCAAATATATGATAAAACAAAAATAAGGAATTGCTACAAATACAGATACGTTCAAGCAAGTTATGCAAGTAAAATCATTTCTGGTATGCAAACTAAGAAATTCGTACTGTCTTGTCGCAGTTTGCTGTAACGCAAGGGAACTTAACTTAGTAATCCTGTCTATAGGATGCTCACGGTAAAGTGAGCAATTTTGAGGCCCCAGTTACTTTTACCTTAGCAGTTTTTATCCTTTAACCGCCTTTTAAAATAATTATTGCCATGTAAGTAATAAACGCAGCGTGTATATTCCACCGCACTCGGAAGTTAACGTCCAAGGCTAAAATAAAAAATATTTATTTAATATTATTCCAAATGAGAGGAGATTCAAAAACGCTCACTTTGCCATGAATAGCCTATGCCCATGGAGGTGATACGTGAACAGAGAAAAGTCTGCAGAGCAGCATGCAGAGAAGTCAGAGCCGGATCCAAGAGGAAGCTAAGGCGTGACCACCGAGTGAAGAGGTTAGAGCGGCTCTTAACATCGAGGTCTTGAGAGCCACCGAGGGCGAAGTGAGGTGAATATGGAGCAGCGCCGGAATACAAAGACGAGGGAACGGGAGATCCCCGAGAAAACACGCCGACCCGTGGCATCGTTCGGCACGATTTCCGGGAGTGACCCGGCCGGGGATTGAACCCGATTCGCCTTGTCGGAAGGTGAGCAGTCTAACCGCTCAGCCACCGCGGCCCAGCGTGATCACCGAGACTACAAGGACTTCTCTCTACGTGATATTACTGTCGACGGGCGATACAATCGCTCTGAGATATTGTTCTGGAATACGTAACAATACAGTGGAATAAAATGGGCGGTACTGAAAAATTCACAGTCTTTGTTACTTTCAATCTGTTTCCATTAGTAAGCAAGTTAAGAACGATGCTCAGAAATATTACTTTATGAAATATTCTTTGAATATATAAATTAGCTGAAGGCCATTTCTCAATTTTTGTTGAATTTCCTCTTTCCTATTTGCAAGCCAGGAAAAATGATGCACAGAAACATAACCTAATGTTACATTCGCTAAATGTCTTATAAAGTAATGAATTATTTTATTGTTCTTTGTTTAATAATGATGTTATTTAATATTGTTTAATGAACGGGGAAGGTATTGCGAATTAAACCTCTTTGAATTGAATCTAGTTGTGTATTATATTCCTGAAAACATATATGTTGTTTGAAATAATTTGTAGAGAATAACTAATGAAGAAGATAAAATACTTCCAATACATTTGTTTAATATCACTAAAATATGATTTATTTCAACACAAAATACTGCAAAAATCGCCTTTATGTGGAGTGCATGAAACAATTAAACTTCGGTATAGGTCAAAACAGCTATTCCTTTCTATTGCCTATGCTAGCACACTCAAAAATAATAATAATGTTACTTGAACTTTGCTTTTTCTGCTAAAAGGCTATAAAATCGATATAAAAACGTATACTTACATGTGAATACTTTGTAGGCACGAAGTTCTCTCACAAAATAGAGTTCACTCAGGCATATCTCTGTTGTCATTGCCAGGAAAACGTAATGATGTGCAATTTTTTAGGCAATTAGAGTAATTTCCAAGACACCGAGGAACACACAAGTTGAACAGACGCCACGGCTTTCATTAAAACACGACACGCTTAATGTCTAAACTAACCAAACTGCTAGTCGTATTGACCGCTTGTGTTTGCCCATCAGTCGTGACTTCACTAGCTTGGCTAGGAGAGGTTGGAAGGCCTTGTTTGTAGCCTCGACTCAGGAGAGGTTGTAAGGCCTTGTTTGTAGTCGCGGCTCAGGAGAGGTTGTAAGGCCTTGTTTGTAGCCTCGGCTCAGGAGCTAGAACCTCTCCCTTTGATCCCTTGGAATTTGACTTTACTCTGGATACAATGAAATTATCGTTGAAAGCAAGTGCAGTACATTGTTAATAATGCAGTACTAATAAATACACTTCGTGCAATACAATGCAAATTTGAAAAGTAAGCTCTGGCATTTGCATATAGCACTGAAGCTTAGAGCTTACTGCCAAAAATATGGTTTGAACACAATGCACAGCACCCCACCCCTCAAGGTGCACCTTTCCAAACGAGTTTATCGTTGCTTCATTGAGAAAACAGTTACATATATACGTATATAAGTTTTTCGAGGAGCAGGTTGCAGCGGCTGACTTCGGTGCTCCAAATATTGATGAAACGTCTCTGTTAAAGCAACTGTCTTCCTGTTGTAGAAACAAACTTATCTCCGTAGTAGATGCTATAATAATAATACGTATTTAAACTTGCAGATGAAATAACAGAAATGTGGTTTATGTTGTTGAACAGTTGTTGTTGTGGATTTCTTGGTCAACAGTTTTATTCATTATGATCAGCACATGTGATTGATGTCCTTTACCCTTGGGGGGTTATGAGCACAGGGAATTCAGTAGTACGAAGATTTTTCTAGACTAGAATCGTCGGTAGTAAACACAGTTTTCTTTGGTGAAGGAGTTATATATTTTATATGTTCTTATTTGATTAATATTAAGTATTTATTACACTCGCGTGTATCCGTGCGAATAGACTCTCAACAAAATTACACTAAATATTAGATTATATGTGCCAATTTAAAGGAAAACGTTAGACTGTCTACTGAAGTAACTTAAAACAATTGAGTTTTGAATTTTCTCTTTTAAGGTTATAATAACGTTATTGTGAATAATACGACTGGTTTGATCTGTGCGCGAATAATAATAATGGTCTATTCTTGACGTCATAGTAAGTACATTTGCTTTTTGCAGAACCGAAAAACATTATGAGATTGTTCGTGATTATAAAAAACCAGAGAATGTTTTACAGCAGTCCAAAGGTGTACACCCCTGGCTTGGGCAGCCCTGGGACCTTGAACACCTGCCCCATTGCTCTCCACTGACGTATTGTCCCGTGTCAATGCGGGTAGGGGCGCGGGCTAATGGTAGACGCCCCACTTGACATAGCACTCTGCCGCATGCACGCGCACACACAACATACTCACACATGCATACAAGCGTCCATGTCTGCACACGCACACTAACACACATTTCTGTCGTTCAAACTGCTGGTATTCACGATATATTGCCCTATAAAGAAACAATTACATTTCATGCCTTACCTTTATAACTTATAACCTATTGATAGATACATAGAGTAGATAGAATTTTCGACATAAAACTATACACATGAAGTTTTAATAAAAACGTTTTTAAACTTCTTTACTTCTTTCTTTTAACAATACGTATGTAATATATATATGCCATTCCATTATCTCTAAGTGTGTGCATATATATGTATTTGTATATATGCATATTACATATTTATGTGTATATGTGTATAGTACAGCTATAAACAAATGAATTATATCAATTATAATTCAAACTACGTTAAGATATTTATTCGTAAGTAAAATATTTTTACACAACCATTAAAAAATATATCAATATTTAAAGATTTCTATCACTTTTTTTTATTGAAGACTAAAATTTTATACATATTTCTACATAAATATATTAATCACTGATGCCGTAACTTGAATGGTAAATAATTCATTCATACGTGTTAAAATTGCATTCTGTAAACAAATATGAAAAAATAAAATATATTTTAAGACTTGCGAGGTAATATAAAATATGAAATATCCTCTAGAAACACAACTCCATTTTATTCGACATTTTCGAAAAAAAAAAACTATAATTTAGAAGCAATTATAATTAAGTACTGCGTGCGTGCTAGTGATGTGCCCAGCAAACAATGCCTCCAGCCAACCGTTCGATAATTTTTTTTTAATGTCAAGCTTTTATACATAATGAAACACTGTGGGCAAGATACTGAAATACTAGGGGCAGAGCTTAGAATGCAAACACGACTTCCATAAAGTAAACACTCACTCTTCGCCCATGCTGATGCCAGTTACAGTATGTTTAAAAAAATCAAAACAATACAGCAATAAGATAATGCTTAAAAGTTTATATTAATTACTACACCTCCAAAACATTTCATTTCAACATGTGTCTGCGAGAGACACAAATAGCAAGAAACTAAACTTTTTGGTCCGGAATATCTTAGATCATACCGAATATTATGGGAAATATGTTTAATCCATTGAAATGCTGGTCTGACAATCGTATCATAAACAATTATGTTTCATAAACTCCTTTGCCATAAAATACTGCATTAAAATAAAGTTAAAAATGCTTTAAATAACTCATATCAAAAGTGAAAGTAAAATCATATCGCATTGGCCAGTACGGAAACACTACGCCAAAAAAAAGCCTTTTACAACGACTTACTCATGGCCTCGGTGAAATTTAAGTACTCTAGCTATAGAGGTAACTTCTCTGAATGTTTTACATTTGCACCTGTGGTTCCAACACGTGCAGCCATAAATTAAATTTCCATGACTGTGTCAAATTTTCTGAGTTATAATTTCTTATATATAAGTTTTTGAAGAAGTTTTTTTTATAGCATTTTTGAAGCTGCTCACCTTCCTCTCATGCTACTGACATGTACTGATCTGAGTCCACCCTTCATGTGAGCACAGAACACTTTTCTCAGTAATGTCCTCGAGGCTACCTCGCTTGCCACTCGTCTTCTCTCATACTTGTAAGTTTAGTTTAGGTGGGAAATGCGTGTGCGGACGTTATGCATACTGCAGTGCTGTACAAACCTTTAACATTTATAATTTTCAAGCAATGCGAATGGAAAATTTCCTTATTTCAGCTCTTTCACGATACGGTTAGCTAAAGTTGGTTGAGGATTATCGTGGAAGATTTANAAAAAGCACGTAATGTAATATCTTAATAATTGCCAAGTTCAAGATAGAAATGAAGAAATAATTTTGTATAATTGATACTTGAAACGTTTTTTATAGGCTGTGTTTATAACTTTTAAATTATTTACTCCATTTTACAATTGAAGTGCACTGAGAGTAAATACGGCTTTGAGAAGATTGAACAGTGGCAAGTGATAACAATGTCAGTCGGCTCAGTGGCTGGGAAAAGTATACCCACAGGAGAATCACAATCATGAAATACATTTTAGGACCACAGTATGCAACAGTTATGGAGCAATTCACTGACAAATCCCCCTGCGTTCTTATACTGCATAATACTGCTTCGCGTGACGCTCGTATCGAATGTACACGAGGAAACAGTATAGTCACAGGACAAAATCGGCTTCAAATGTACGTTAGTATTTTTTAATGATGTGTAGTTCTCATGCAAGTATTGGTGAGCACCATGACACGTAAAGTAAAGGAAATGAGGTGACATTCGCAGTAAGAACAAATCATCAGCGGTCTGCACAGTTAACTAGAATCTTACAATGGGATTGCGAAAGTTATCAATAAAAGTCAATACACAGTTCGAACTATTAATAACTATTAAAAGAACAAGTTATTGTTCAAAAAGGTAGGAACAGGGCAACAATATAAATTAGCACAATAGTAAATAATAATCTGTGTCGTAAAAAGGAATTCCAGGATTGTGGCAACCCAAAAATCTACCGAATTGCAAAACACCATGGAAAAGAAGTATTTCCTTGTTCTTAACAACAACAGATACAGGTCACACATGCTACGAAAGAAGCCACATGTATTAAAGGTTAACATACAGTAACGTCTTCATTTTGCCAATTCGCACGCAGCAAAGACTCTGAGATATGGAGGACGGTAATATCTTCCAACGAAATTAAGTTCAAGATATTTTAGAGTAATAGGCGGCTATAGGTGAAGCGCAAACAGAATACAGAATGTAATTCGAAAAACATTCAACTTGCTGTAAAACATAGAGGTGGTGATATTTCGGTACTGGGGTTTCAATGGTAGCTTCTGATGTGGGAGAACTGGTCTTAATTGAGGGTATTACGTAGATATTTTTGTACAAAGATCTTCTGCAGCAAAATGTCAATAAAAGTGCAGAATGACTTGGCCTAGCCAACGACTTTTGTTCCCAACAGGACAATGACCCTGAACACATTGCGCATGTGGACCGTCCACAACACACTACATACATTAAATACCGCACAATCACCCTATCAGAACCACACTGAACATCTCTAGAAGGAATCTGGTAGAAGTTTGAGAAAAAACAATGCTTCCAGCGAATCACAATTATAGGAGTTGCTTCTACAAGAGTGGAATAGCACTGGACTAGACGTTACCGGAAAGTTTATTAATTCAATGCCAAATAGACTGAAATAAGTTATTCGCAGAAAAAGGAAGCCAAGAAAATACTAAGGAGTGAACACTGTGGAACAATTTGCTACGATAATGCGGATGTGCCGATATAGTTACGTCTAGTGAGGTATAAAATTAAGATATTTTAAACAGTCTTATGCAGTGATAACGTAGGTTTAACTTGTCTGTTTTGTGTTATCTTGTATCTCACTGAGTAAATTTAAACATAGTTGATTTCTTATTTTCTGCGTTTAGTCTAAATTAATCTACGAATTTGAACAAATTAGTTTCTACCCCTGTTCTTATACTTTTGTCCGTTAGTGTATATTTACTGGGCATAGTGTGAGTATAATACGAATTCTATTTAACGTAATTCAATTTCTGTGCTCTTTAGCATGATTATGTGAAGGATCTATTATATCCGTTAATGTGTACTTGCTTTTTGTGTGAGTAGCATTTATTTTCTGTTAAGAAGATAATTAGTATTTTAGTGACAATAACTGCATATTTTCGGTTGCGAATTTTTCATTATTTTTGTAAAATACAGTGAATCTTATTTAATGGTCGCTCTTAAATTAATAGGAATTGTTACGCATAAAATAAAAATTTATAGGGATACACAATATATAGGAATGGTAAGAAAACATTGTGTATTGCCCTTTATTTATATTGTGTCCTTGTGCAGTGGTTGTCTATCATCTTAGCCATATACACAATTCGTAAAGAAGGTTTACTTTGTTGCAGGGGTAATAATATTGAAATATAATATTCTGACAGCTGTCTGTTATGCAGCCAGGCACATTGCAGTTGTACTACAGACCAAGATGATAATGTGATTGATATACTTTAAAATTTAATTCAGGGATATAATTTTGAATTTTTGTTTGTTTACTCAATTCTGACCAACTATCAGGTTATGTTAAACTTTAATAATTACTAATAATTTATTTTATGTGAATTGATTGTCATAACCTGGAACGAGCCTGTAATAAAATGTTTATGTTATTTTATCTCTTGGAAAACCAAGCCTTGCATAGATTTTGTGTTATGATAAGAGCCCTGTTTTGGCCTAGGAGGTTTTGGTTAGGTTACCTTTATAAATTGCTTATTATAGTTTTATCTTGCACTGTTTTACGTCTTTGTGAGTTCTTATCAGAAATTTTCGGATTTTTAGGGGCTATGGCAATCCCTGGGCTTGGTTTTAGAACATCTCATTTTGACTTACCAATTGAGCAGGCGTATTAAAATTTGAGTACAGCAAATCTGTATTTTAAAAAATGTGAACCCTGCTTTATTGTAATAATAGGCGTACGTGGGAGAAGCATACACGTAATTAATTGTGCACGGGTAATTTAGAAGAGACCCTAAACAATTATTATGTTTTTTTAGTGCTACAAGAACCACCGTGATGATGAAGGGTAGAGAAGCAGCCATCATAGTCACAAGTCTGCAAGACACTATTCTGGTATCAGCTTAATCCATTTTTGCTTCAGAAAAAACTCTAACTCTTTTAGGAATCACGAAAATTATTAATTTGTTTAAAAAAAAAGCCTAGTTTTTTAAATGCCCAAGTGGTATGAGTACGCAGTCATTTAAGGTTTCAACGCTCTTGGTTAGCTGTGGATAAAGATGTGTATTGAAATACCAAAGCCAAGAAATGAACGTCAGTTCACTCCGATAACAACACTTTTAGGAAATTTATATCTTTCATATTTGCGAGGGAGTTGGCATTTACTTAGATTTATTTTAGTTAAAACACATCTCTGATTTGATTTTAAATTCATGCTTTAAGGTTTAATTTCAGTAACGCAAAGTTATTTCTCAACTACCTGGACAATATTACAAAACTTACTTTTGAGTAAATTCATATTCAATTTAAAATGAGCATAACTTTTGTGTAGTGTTGGGAACAATTTCCTTTAGTGTTGAGTAGTATTGATATTTAATGTTCATGTGCTTTGTCTTAATTCATCGCAAGAACAATTACGTGCAATGTTTTTCAATGGCATATCTAAGTTGTTCAGAGCTTACAAATTATCAGCTTTGAAAATAAATTAAAATTGTTATATTCTACCCAAACGTATGTTACACAATTAAATCACTAAACTTTTGAATATAAAATTCACCCTTATATAGAAATTACAGATTTCTCACCACGTTCATAACTTTATTAAAGAATAATTACTCAACATGAATTTTGGATACATTTTTGGGGCTCAGCAAAAGTAAGGTTTCGTCTTCCTGCACTAGCGGTAACAACAACTCTAATATGTTAACAACACAGTGCTTTTAGAAATGAACATTTCTCTCTACGCGTGTTCTTGGGGTGCTCCTGGACAAGTGAAAAGGAAACTTTTCATTGACATATGTATAAGGCGAGGTGTACATAAAGAAATGATACACTATAGCCTAGAATTTCCTGTTCTGGTGGAGATTCAAACACATTTAACCGTTATAGTTTTAGGTAGCGGCGCTCAGCTACTGCCAACATTATAGCTGTCGGAAAAGTGATAAACAATTAACTCTTATTACTAGCAGAGTACATTAAGACCCCCACATTTTTTTTCTAGTAAGAAACGAAACTTAGAACAGATTATAATTAAGTGAATTCACTTTAAATCCATATTTTGACTAAATGCAAACAATCTCGGGGATAATTAAAATAAAACAGTTCTCTAACCACATTTTTGTGAGAGTACGAGTCGTGTGATTTGCATTGGGGGAAGAGAGTGTAGAGAGATTTACTTGTTCGCCACGAAAGGGAAGAGTGGGTTGATGCATTGAGGAGGTTGTGATGATGAATAATATACGTACTCTACGGGGTTTACCGATGCACTGAAAGGAATCCTGACGAAAGTTCAGTAGAAGGGTATTCAAATTAAGTCGGAAAAAGTGAGCAGCTACCGAGAAAGCAAGTGAACGGAATTGCATGTAGCCAGTCAGGTGAAATGTGTACACGGTTTAAAAACGTCTTGTTTTCCGCGATAACCATTGCAAAAGGTAAAAACGGTAGCCAAAGAAAGAATGAATGATATAGGCTGCTTACGGTAAAGTAAGCACTCTTGAGGTCCTAGTTACCTTTTTCTCTCAGAAAATGTTTATCCTTTAACCACCCTTTCAAAATAAATATTGCCATGAAATTGCCACAGTATATATTCCACCGCACTCAAAAGTTAACGTATAAGGTTAAAATAAAATATATTTATTGAGTATTATTCCGGATGAGAGGGATTTAAAAAGTGCTCATTTTACCGTGAATAGCCCATAGGGCTGGGAGTCTGAATGTTTTGTCTTTTAGCACTCGAAGTGAGGTTGTGTTGAATTCTCTTAATCGCCAGTTGTTACGACCTTTTGTTGAGGAACGATTACAAAATATTTATGTTTAATGTATATATTTTAACTTGTCATCCTAAATGACTCATTTATAAACAAAGTTATCTTCTCCTGCCATACTTTATCAACGGCACGAACGACCTTAAAGTGAGATGAGAGATTGGTGATGAAGTTTAAAGAGTAGGTTGGAAGTGGATGGAAGAATGAGTTTGGCTTGGAGAGAGAATAATCGAAATCCAAAGGCCAGTTCTTTGCTCTGACATTTTACAAAGCCAGGGGCCGCGGTTACAGCAGCGGCTATAGCACTCGCCTCCCACCAAGGCGAACCGGGCTCGATTCCCGACGGGGTCAATCCTGGATTATTGAATGCGGGAACTGTGCCAGACGCTCAGGGACCTCCCGTTTTCCCTACCCACGTATTTCGAGGCTGCTTTATACTTACCTCGCTTCATTCTCATTGGCTCTCAAGGTCTCGTTTTTAAGAGTAACACAAACCTCTCCACTCCACTTTTTCCACCTCTACAAAACCCTACCAGGCCAACTCCCATTCACAGACATTATGCACAGTCGAACACAATTGAAAGAAAATTTGAATTACCAGTTCAAATCACAATCCTATACAATCTAAGAGATTATATGTTTCATTACTTTATTTTGGTATAACAGGGTACATTTAAAATATACATTAACCACGTCGTGAAAACGTCTTGTGTTTATACCATTGCCAAGTAATTACATTCTCGTAGACAAACAATGTTCCGGAGCAAAATAACACTCTGATGACGATACAGCAGCTGGTGAATCTTCGATTCTCGCATTGCGTACCAATAGTTCATCACCAACACAATATAATAATAATTTGTCTGTTCTTCATGTTTATAAAGGCACTTTATATTGTATAGACCGCAGTAGAATGATTTGAAGAAGTCATGAACAAGGGAAAAGGGAAGTAGGAACTAGGAGCCGGCCAGCCGACATGTTGTGACGTCACCCAACCGCCATTTTGGATCGGGGTTACCTTGAATTTGACCAATGACCTAGACCATGACCCTATGTCCGTGACCTTGAATGACATTGATCACAGAAAATCCCAAAAATGTTCAGAACAATAATAAAATTTATAAAAAAATTAAAAAAATTATTTAAAGATTTACTTGTAGGAGGTCCAGGGTTCTATAACAGGTGGATCGACTAAGCTCCCGACACCACCGGCCTTAGCCAGTCGGCCGGTGTCCATCTCGTCAGCAAAGTTAGATGATGACCTTGACCTTCAACCTTGACCTTGAATGACCTCGAAGCCAAAATATTCTAAAAATCCAAAAAACTGTAAAATTAAAAAAAAAATATATATATATAATTTAAAAATGCCTTTAAAATGTATTTTAAAGTTCATAAAACATTATAAAAATTCTTTACTTAAGACGTACATTTACGGAGGTCCCACCACGACCGACCCTAGCAATTTTTTTATTGGTTATTTAATCCGTTAATTAATCACGTTCGCTCAACCCCTTCCACACCATGCCATACATATTTTTAGTATCACCTACTAAGGCGCACTGGTAAGTCATGTTTTAACAACCAAAGACAATTTACTATCGACAAGAGTGCTATCGACCTGTACCGAATGGTGACGAAGTCATGTAAATCGCCATTTTTAATTCTTTTGATTTATTTTTTAATGCAATTATATTTATTAAATTTTTTTATATAAAGCGAGTTTTTTTTAAATAAATAAAACACATTACATTTTTTACACAAAATATATTCAGTAAAGTACGACATGAGTAAACACATGTACGAAGGTATATTAATTGCAATCTAAGGTGTTCAACGCTTGATGTCCGCATCGGCGACCCAAATATCACGTTTTTCCCTCAAAAAAGCACCCATATACCCAGCTGAAAAAACGTGCCGCAGAAAGGCAATTTTCGATCCATCGGAAGTATTTGGGAGGTTCGCTTCTCGAGGGCAGAGCAGTGGTGGCCATATTGGTTTTATAGGCATAGGGGATGCCAAATCGATACACAGGATCCGGAGTCAGGCCTAACCGTAAGCCATCCTGGTCTGTCAGCCATCTTGTCCACCATGTTGGATGCCGGCGACCTTAACCTCTGTGATTTTTGACTTTAAACCCAAAAATTTCCAAAAAATCCCAAATAAACCCTAAACAATATAAAATTAAAAAATATTCCCACGTATTTATAAAAAAATATTAAAAAATTTATTTAAAAAAACTATAAAATTTAAATTTAAATGTTTGTGCTTAGAGGGGACGAGCGACTGGAACCGACTAGCCACGATGTTATGACGTCACCCAATCGCCATGTTGGACCCAGGTGACCTTAACCTTTACCCATGACCCTAACCCTATAACCGTGACCTTGAATGACCTAGTAAAAAAAACTCGAGAAAAATTGTAAAAATGGAATAAATTCATAAAAGTCAGCGAGTATATTACACAACTAACTATTACAGCCATCTTAGTTCTAGGTGACCTTGACCTTTGACCTTAATTCTTGTGACCTTTGACCTGAAAAAACAAAAAATCCTAAAAACTAAAAAATTACAAAAATTTCCCAAATATTTATAAAAAATATTTAAAAAATTTAAAAAAGTTATGGAAGGCTTGTTTTTTAATCAATTTTTCCATCAATCTCGCAATATTTCCGTCAATCAGTACCGCACTCACCGCAATAACCACCGCAATCAGCACCGAAAACTTTCTATTCTTCCATACATTTTTCACACTTTCAATCAATCTTTAAATCTTCCCATCAATCGTCCTTTCGTAATCTTCCCATCAATCTTTCTTCCGCAATCTTCCCATAAATATTTATTTCGCAATCTTCCCATCAATATTTCTTTCGCAATCTTCCCATCAATCATTCGCAATCTTCCCATCAATCTTCCGCAATCTTCCAATCAACTTTTCAATCTTCCCATAAACTTTTCAATCTTCCCATAAACTTTTAAATCTTCCCTTAAACTTTTCAATCTTCCCATCAATCTTTCAATCTTCTAACCAATCTTTCAACATTCCCATCAATCTCTTGCAATCTGTCCATCAACCTTTCATAATATTTTCTTCAATCTTTCGCAATCGTTCCTTAAATCTTTCACAATCTTTCCATCCCAGCTTTCACACTTTTTCCATCAATCTTTTGCAATATTTCCATCAGTCATCAATCCATATTCAATCCATAGGTTTGTCGTTTATATCCATACATATTAAAGAAAAAAACTATTCACCAACTGTTTTCAAAATTTGTACATCATGACAGACTTAATGTTTTGTATATTGTTCACTATTCATGCATTTTTATTCTAATGTTGTAACATTTCATATATATCAACTTACACTTAACAGGTTGAGCGCTGTTTGTAACATTTCAAACTAAATTGTGGTTGAATATTTCAAATCAATTAAAACGTCGTCAGTTTCATCTTCTGAAATATTTTTTATTTATTTAGTTATTCTTCCAACACAATTAGCACAACTATAAATTCAATTATTATCAAATACAATAAAATTACTATTTCTTATTATTTAATTATTACTTCATCCTTCAAAACTTATTAAAGAAATCATTTTAAAAATTAAATCATTAAAACATTCTGTCTGTACTACTCACGTCCATCAATGGAGGCGGTGACAACTATTCTGTCAGAAAAAATTATTTATATTTTACTTTTGCCTTATTTACGTTGTCTCCTGTCCTCCGAGTGGCTGTGGTCTGGCCAAGACACATCTCTCTGCCAATCAGCAATACCTAGACGAGAGACAACCAGGATAGTTTCATTTAGTACTTTTGTTTAATAATAACATTTAATGCTGACTACCCTCTAGTAAAGAAATGAAAATAACAAACAAAAATTTAATACTGAATACCATATAGAAACCAACGAAAAAATACTTACACATGGTCTCTATGTCAATAAACAATTAAAATAACCAAAGATTGTAGTGAATTTTGTTTAACTCGTATAATAAAGCGTAATTTGGAAATTATATTAAATGAAGTGACAACATAAGCAAGTATTTCGTAATCATATCTAATTAAAATGTCCGTGACTAACGGTAAACATAACCCCTCAAAAACTACAATGTTACAAAGTCTTTATTATCATTCTACATACAGATCATTCCCTTAAAAGTCTAGTGCTTATAGCACCACTTTAAAGTTGTGAGGGGAAAAAAGGATACAAAACACAAAAATAAAAATAAAATATTTAATCATATTGGTTTATTATTAATTTGTAATTACCGTTTCATTACAGGACAGTTCAGCACATCATGTCATTCAACCCTTTCAGTTCTCTAATGATTGAAGATATTTCAACAATGGTTGAGAGATCCCCACGTTGTTGCAGGTCAATCAAATATCTGAGTCTATCAACAAGTTCATTCGGGTCTTCGGGAAATAGGTAGCAAGTATTCTCTGCGTCTTCTGCCTTCTTCGTGTCGCTTGTTGCAGCAAATGTGTTGGAAGCGTGTGTCAGTGTATCGAGAAAATCGTAATTATCGTCTTCAACACAATCACTGTCTTTATGTTCATTTCCATCAATGCTCTCTTCATGGTCATCTTCATCTCCTGGTTTGTATTCTATATTAAATTTTCTTTCCTTAGTAGCAGGAGTTGTATGCTCATCAATATTTAGAGCCAACGACAGTTTATTTCGAAGTTCGTCGACTTCACACTAAAGTCTTGCAAGTGTACATTCCACACAAACTGACTCTACCGTACTCATTCAGTCTTTAGCGTTAACTGCCTCATCATAATCACCTGTCGAATAGGTACCCAACGATGCAGCAAGAGGTATTACCGGCAACACTTGCTGACTCCCGGTAGACGAATCCTTGCAGATTTCGGTATGTTCTTTCAATGTATCGCCTTGCACAAACTGCAATATATAAATATTTAAATATTACATTGTCGGGATCTTAGTCGATCCACCTGTCATCAAACCCAGGACCTCCAACTTTTATATCATTAAATAATTTTAAAAATTATTTTAAATTTTTTTTTAATTTTTATACATTTTTTAGGTTTTTATAATTTTTCTGCATTTTTTAGGATTCAAGTTCATTCAAGGTTACGATAATGGGGTCGAGGTCAAGGTCATGGGTCAAGTGCAAGGTTATCAAGATCCAATATGGTGGTTGGGTGACTTCATTACATGTCGGCCGGCCGGCTCCTGGCTCCTACTTCCCTGTTCTCTTGTACCTGACTTCTCCAAGGATATCACAATTGAACCGTCGAGGTAATAGGGAACTCATAATACATATATAAACATATAATATTCGCTCTATGAACAGATTTTCTATCAAACTTTGGTTAGCTCTCAGCTTGTCGCTGACCGTTACAGTTACGTCATAATTTCACTGCATGCTCTTACTTGCAATTATCTTCTTTATCGCTCACATCAAATATTATAGTTCAAAACCATGTCAAGCTCTAAGAAGATCCATAGAAACCGTTATAAACTTTTCATTCTCGGAGAAACGACGTGTTTTACGTCAGATACTTCTTTTTTAGTAAAACTACATATTAGCCTATAGGTACGTAAGTACTGTAGTGTAAAAAGTTGTATCTATTATAGCAGTGGTCTACATTCCAGTTCACGTATCCAGATATTTTTCGTGTGTGAATGCACCCACCCTTCCTGTGAGGATGAACTTGGTGTCAACTAGACACAATATAGACAGCAGAAAATCGCTGTGCCTAATGCATATTAAGAGAAATGTCTTTCTGAAAGTCCGCGTATTTTATCTGTGTAAGAAAATAAAACGCTTTCTGACTGTTCTCTTGGATGTTTTACGCTGGTCGAACCAAAAAGGCACTACTCAATAACGCAGTTGTTAGACCAAAATATTTCTTGCAATGGACCGACGTACGTGTTTTCCTTGTAGCTTAATGAACCATGATATTGTCCTGAAAAAAAAAAAACTACCATGTAAACACATTTTCTCCATGAAAATTGCATTAATTATTTTACTTCATTATGTACATGTTATAAGAAATTATAACATCTTTTGCTAGCGCAATTGATAACTGCAAAGCTTTAAATGNTGTCCTGAAAAAAAAAAAACTACCATGTAAACACATTTTCTCCATGAAAATTGCATTAATTATTTTACTTCATTATGAACATGTTATAAGAAATTATAACATCTTTTGCTAGCGCAATTGATAACTGCAAAGCTTTAAATGTTTTTTTTTTTTACATTTGAATATACTTTTACATTAACTGATGAACTAAATGATGTATTGTAGCGTATAAATTCAGNGTTTTTTTTTTTACATTTGAATATACTTTTACATTAACTGATGAACTAAATGATGTATTGTAGCGTATAAATTCAGATTCCCACATTTCCAAATGAAAGAGAATAAATAGGCAAAAACGCAAAATTGGGGCGACATGAATGTATTGTGCCTCAAATAAAACTTTCAAGCTTCACTTGGGGCGGATTCACAAAACATTGATATCAGCGGCAGTCTTACTCACTTTACAATATTTTGTATATATTTAATCAGAAGAAAACTTTGAACAGAATAAATTTTCTTGAAGTCTAGTAAAATGACCTTTACTACTTGTAATGGCTATACATAGTGACTCATTATAAACCACTATTTGATGCTGCTGACTGATTATAAAGGAACGGATGATACATCTGTGTCTTTCAATTGATTGGTGATCGGTTGTGTCAGTTTCTATAGCTCTTCCTTGGCCCTTAAAACCCTTCCTATGTGAACTCAAGTAACTTTACCACTCCAATTTCGTCAACTTTCTGAACAAGAAGTTGGAGTGTCAATACAGAATTAACTTCTTTTTCCAACCTCAATCATCCGTATACCTTTTAAAGCGACCTGCCGTTATGAATAATACAAAATTTATATTTGCGGAACCGAATTTTACTATATTGTGCAGCCAAATTAAACAGTCTGGCAAGTATACAGGTTGTTCTAATTATACTGTCATATACAACGTTAATAAGAAATTATTAGTGATGATGTTTCCACAGATTTAACGATATTTCTTTAGATTTAAACACTTATTTGAATGTAGTTTCACGTAAAATCAAAAGNGATGTTTCCACAGATTTAACGATATTTCTTTAGATTTAAACACTTATTTGAATGTAGTTTCACGTAAAATCAAAAGAACGCCTTGTAAACCACCGGTCTTAAAAGTTTTACGGATTGCCTATGCCGCAGGGGTAGACCAAACACCGCACAATAAGTAACACGGTACTNTTATAAAGGAACGGATGATACATCTGTGTCTTTCAATTGATTGGTGATCGGTTGTGTCAGTTTCTATAGCTCTTCCTTGGCCCTTAAAACCCTTCCTATGTGAACTCAAGTAACTTTACCACTCCAATTTCGTCAACTTTCTGAACAAGAAGTTGGAGTGTCAATACAGAATTAACTTCTTTTTCCAACCTCAATCATCCGTATACCTTTTAAAGCGACCTGCCGTTATGAATAATACAAAATTTATATTTGCGGAACCGAATTTTACTATATTGTGCAGCCAAATTAAACAGTCTGGCAAGTATACAGGTTGTTCTAATTATACTGTCATATACAACGTTAATAAGAAATTATTAGTGATGATGTTTCCACAGATTTAACGATATTTCTTTAGATTTAAACACTTATTTGAATGTAGTTTCACGTAAAATCAAAAGGACGCCTTGTAAACCACCGGTCTTAAAAGTTTTACGGATTGCCTATGCCGCAGGGGTAGACCAAACACCGCACAATAAGTAACACGGTACCATGTAACGTGTATAACATACTTTGTAACCTCACAAGTTCTTTTTGACGTATGCGAATAAAATCTTAAAATTTTGTATCATGTTACAAGCGCACGTGAATATATCAGAACTGGGAAATAAATATTAGAAGGTAGCTGATTATGGGGGGAAAAAAACCGAAACGTCACGTGCCGTGTATTCAAGAAATGGCGCCATTTTGATTTTCTACAATATATTAATTTCATTACAACCGTCAAACCCCGGCATGAAATAATTTATAAGCAACGGCTAGTTGATCTAGTGATACCGAGCCTACCGGAAGCAGGGGGTATCATTCGTCGTGTTTCTGTACATAACCTTGAGACACAACTTTCTCAAAACCGTATCAGCTGTACAAATATAATCAGTCGCCAGTTCACAAATTATTCTGTCGTGAAAGGGACGAAGAATGAAACCAACACGAGTCATGTGCATGTACCGTAGTCTAAGAAATGGGCAACATCATGTTACCTGAGAGAAGTACATGGCGGTCATTAAGGTAACTCGGTTGCTAACAGCCATATATGTGATATCATAAGCCTGCCTTTCGAAAAATATTAAAGCAAAACTGTTACGTAAAAAAACTATTTTTTTTTATAGTTTTAACCGTGTTTGCAACGTGAATTTATTTCTTCTGCTCGTTACATTTCCTTAAAGCATACAAAACCTTTAACTTTTCCTATTAATAATGCGACAGATAATGCCACAAGCCATACAAATATAAAGTTTCGGAAACTTTTAGAACACAGCTGTCTGCACGTTTGTCTTGTGTGATTTATCGCCCGTGATTGGACACCACTTGAATGACTGCGCCAATGGCAATTAATCATTCGGCGCTCGAGTGGCTGAGTTCCGTGTGGCTAGCTGAAACAGGGAAATGTGTGGCCCCTGGACAAATGACCTTAACTGCACATGTAGACTATGAGAGCAAACCTGATACCAAACTAAATTCTGAAAGTAGGTCGTGAGGCAACACCACGGGTGCCTGCGAAAATTCGCATGCTAAAGACTGATTGTTACTTGGGACCATACACTTGTTGAAGTTTTCGTTCCCTCTAAAGATATTACGTGTGTTATCAAACTCGTGTACGATATTAAAAACCCATCGTCAAAAATATTAACACTTGCTACCTTATCTCTGATGTTTTGTTTGCCAACCCACAAAGTTTCCATCGTATGTAATATTCGCCTCTCACATGACGCATATGTTTAGCTGACCTGGCCGTAACTAGGGAAAAAGGCGACTGCAGTCCTTCATTAAATCATTACAGAAGCTGAATAAGTTCTACACCACCGCCATAAAGCTGTTCACGATCAAAACAATTTTTTATATACTTTGACAATATTTTATGGTTTAGTTTCATGATATTGATGATAACTTAATAAAAATGCCATATTATAAAAAAAAATAATGATTCTCATGATTTTTTTATAGAGTAAATATGAGTAGTTTTACCTAAAATCTTGATTCGTTTTACAAGTTTCATAAGGTTATTAATCACGAAATTTTTTTCAGCTGAAGTATTTGTTACTTAGGAAAGGCATTCACCTCCAAGCAATAATATTTTAAACAACTAAAGACATTTCTTAGAAACCCGACTCTTCGTCCTCTTGCGGCAAGGCTTCTAAATATTTATACTTTTAATATTTTCTAAAAAGTTAAAATTGAAATACGAGCGAACAGCATAACACATTCCCAATAAATATTTTTAATAGCATTATAATAAACAAATTTCTTAGAAATATTTTTCATCGTATTCTACGTAATAACGTAAGGACCTAAAAGTTATTTTGAGCTTTAGAGTAGCGTCTAAAGTTTGTTCTATTTTGAGATATGTACTAAAAAAGGTTTAATTCGCCTTTGAATGTTCAATTCCCTCAATTTTCGTAAATTTACCAGACTATTAGTTTATATAACAACGATAAGGTACGTAACTTGCTTAACACGTTGAAAATAATTATTTTGACCTTTGAACTCCCTTAAAGGTCTTTGCTGTGGTTTGAAGAATGTGATGGGAGATTTGTCTGCAGAAAATTCGTCTTCATTTAACATAGTTGTTTTGTAAGCCAAAGATAATGTAATGCTGCCAAAGCGAAAACTTATGTGTATTCAAGCTCGATCATAATTTTCTGTAACTTTTTCATTGTTATATTAATCTTCTGTATTCTCTGTTTAGTTTCTCATTTATACTTCTTCTATAACCTTCCGCAACATGAACCTGTCAACTACTGTATTAAAATGAATTATCGATATAACTAATTAGCCTACGTTCTTCTAGAGATATATGGAGTAGTTTCCAGTAGGTACAAAGGAAAAAATTTTTGTACTGGCCATAATGTGCTTTGTTGGTATTCACCCTGCCAAATTTTTTTGTCGTGAACACACTATTATTTGAAGCCACCACAAAATAATCTTTAGGGCGTCAGAAACTGTTAGTGGCGAAAACTAAAAACAATTTGAGTTCACCAAAAACATATTTGGGAATGTGAATACCAATAAAACACATAGTAGCCACCATCAGTCTTAATTTTTTTTCGGTGTACTTAATTACGTATGCAGTTCGAACGTGTACCTTAAAATAATGCCCAGGCAGAATAAGTTAAAATACATCCAAGCAGATAGAGTTTTCTGCGAGATAAGATAAATAATAAGTCCAGCAGTTTCCGATATGTAACTTGATTTATAACAATCAAGTTTTGGTGGCAGGGCCTTCCACAATGGACGTTCGAAGATATTACTTAATGAATTCAGTTGACACAGAAGGTACTTCAGCACGCAAAGAGTTAGTTAAGTCTTGTTGACACTGAAATAATAACGCCGTTTATATGAAAATAAGATACAACCTAATTAAAAATGTTATCTCTCTTTCCACAGTGCTGCCAGCATGAAAAATCTGGTGGAGAAAAGGTTGAAAAGCTAGTACGACATGGCGCTCAGGTTTAAACTTCAGGTAACTTCTAACAGCTTGGCTCACTAAGGGAACTAACATTTTATGTGTTTAATGTCCACAATGAGAATTGCCAACCTGTCAAATTTAGTCTACAACGGTTTGGTTCTCCCATCGATGAAATATGGAACTGAAACTGTAACGAGTTACCTATTTGAAAAGTATGTTATCCATTTTAATATATTTAACTCTTGCTTTTTGTGTTAGTAGAATTAGTATGTTAATTTATTCGTATTCATTTTGTGGGTTCAGAAACATTATTTTAATAAGCTTCATGTTACAGTGCCCGCTATTTTAAAAACAGCACACAAAATACACAAATAATTATTTTAATTATCATATAGATATTACCAGCATAAAAAATACAATTTAATGTAAGTAAGATCGATCTGTCTGTATGGCATACCAAAATAAAATATTTAAGTGACTTATTTTGAAAGTACGTGCCTGATATATGAAAATGGTACATTGTTAGAATGTCCAACCGTAGCAATGCGCATGTGCGAAATTTGGCTGTAATAAGTAAAGTAGTTCCTCAGATACAGAAAAAAAACTTCATTATTTCAGGCAGTTATATCCTGAAAATAGTGAACAAAAGTAGCAATTAATAAGAGTTTTAAATGCCTGTTATACTCGTGGTTACTGTCAGCCCAACAAGTTTGGTTATCGTCTATTATGTATGGTTTAAAAATAAGTGACGTTATTTACTAAAATCGTGTATGTTATGGTGAGTGGAAGTTAGTCGAGTAGAAGTTAGCCGAGTGGCTTCCGAGGTATGACGTCACAGTATTATTTTTCAGGTGTTGACATCTTCAGAATTGTTCGACTTTTGTAAATTTAATGCTGAGCCAGGACATCAACGTACCTAGTTAGGTTCAAATCATTTTCTGATATGTAACACCCAATAAATTAAATTATTTATTTTTTAAACACAAGTGATTTTCATAATCGAAAACTATGAAAGTTTGGCGTCCTCACTAAGTACCAGAAGAGCATAGAGTTTAGTGAAAATAGATGCAAGTGTTCTAAAGTTTTAATAAAAAAAAGGAGGGCGGGTTGACGAGGTGCACACACACCCACACGCAAACACACAAACACACAAACACACAAACACACAAATACACATCTACACACATCTCCAGAAGTATTGGCAGGTATTGGTTTGCAGTCTCAAAATACCAATCTTTAATTTCTTAATTATTTGGGCGACCATTAGCTGGTATGGTAGCATGTATATTATCAAACAACCCTATTAACATGTGCTATACACGTGTTTTTTTTAAAAGAAAAACAATAAGTTGCCAATATAACTAATTAGCGTATTTTCCTCCACGTATGTATGCGCGCAAATTTAATGAAGTAGACTGAGATAAAATGAATACGCGTGTTAAAATAAAATACTTATATTGCAATCACTTTGAAAATAAGTGTCTGACCCACTTCAAAATACATAAATTTACATGGGCTATGGTAGTATTGTATGTTTGACAGAATTTGGTGACAATCGGTTGATTGTTTTTCGAGATATCGCATTAAAATGGTGCTTGCTTAAAATGGTGGGGAGAAGGATGCTCTGTGTATACATATTCGATGGTTGAAATATAGGTTACTGCCAGCATACAAAGTTTGGTTAAACAGGATTACGTGGTTTCGTAGATATAGTATAGTAACCAAAAAAATCATGTACCCGTAATTTAAAAAATCTGTGTCCGACCCATTTAAATTATAAAATCCCGATGTTTTAATTAAGTACTATATATGAACTGAGTTTCCTGAAATTCTCTTTACGATTTAAAATTTATTAGATGGTCGGGAAAAAAAGGGGGGGGGGGATGTTAATATCTCCCAGACAGACATTCGCATGATTGCATAAGTCTATCTTTCCAAGTTATGTAGATTTTACTTTATATGTATTAAAATAATTATTGAATTAAAGATAGTTATTAAAATCCGATATTACTCAAATTTATTAAACTGTTGCATTGTTGACTTTAAAATTGCTTTAAGATAAAATTCATATTTCCAAAGGTAATTATAGACAACAGGACTCCAATATTTTATATCCTTAAGTTTCAGCTAGAACATAAATGGTTTCCTTCCAAATTTGTTCAAGTGTAGCCCAAAAATGTTGAAAAATCTTTCTTATTTTTCTCTCAGGCCTTTACTATCGTCTCGTGGTTGTCAGCTCTCGAAACTTGCAAAATAATGTTTACAATAACAGCATTTTAGTTTCTTGATTAATTTCATTTTGTTTTGCAGCAGAATTATATTTATCTGATAAAAATATTCATATTAGTTTTAGTGAATGGCAAATTAAAAATAAACAATAATTAAATTTTTCCTAAAAAATCCAGTAAATATTAACTTAGTGTATCTCCTTTGATAGGAGAAAAATTATTTGTAATTAGCGAGGGTATTTGTTTAATGTATATGCATAGCGAAAATGTAACTTACTTTTTACATTCTAATGGATATACTTAAAAAAAATCACAATGGTTAAAACCTACTTGATCTCCAACAAATCGATCTAATCAACGATACTCAGGGTAACATTCTGTTTGTACCGTTTAAAAGAGATTAAGATTGCCTACGAGTCGATCTCTTACCAGCTATATGTTCTCCAGTAAATGACAAATACATACATTACCGCACAGATATAAGAACCCAATGAACACAGTCGTAGATGCAAGCTCTTACAGTGTAGATAATCAAGCTGGGAGGATGGTCTCAGTGATCGTGGGTGAGCACTATTCTTGGGGAGCTTTCGTTTCTTGCTCTTTCGCTCCGATGCTGCTCCGTAAGATTTCCAAAAACAACTCCTTTTTTTTTTTAGGTTGGTGAGGGACGACAGGTCTGCCACACGTGTGTTCCCAGCAGGCTTGAACTGGCGCCAACCTACCATCGTTGACACCAGTGTGAATTATGTCTCAGGTAGCGGACATGCAGATGCTGCGCTCTCTTACTGTGGGTATTTAATATCGCTTGCAGTTTATTCTGATTTGCAGCCATACATGTTATTTCAAATAAATTATATGTTATCAAACCAACTTTTGCTACGCTGTACCCTGCAGCAAGTAGGCAGTCGTGAACTTTAATTGTAGATAACATAATTTTGTTCCCATTATAATGCTTACTTGAGCACTTGACAGGAATAATGCTTCTTGAAAAATTCCACTTTAAAAATAAACCTTAGTGATAGCTTTAGACCTTCACTTAAATCTAGTAATTGGAAGTAGGGAAAGTATTTTGACGACATTATTACACTAATAGTAATATTTAAACAAATACACAATACACTTTTAAAATGCACCAGATTATCGCTGGAAACATATTTTGTAGGTGTACACTATTTTTACACCTACAATATAAACTCTACCATCAAATATATGTCCAAAAAGTCAGAAATTTAAAATTAATTAATCATAGTTGTGAGTTTTCACATAATTTACATGGATGATCAGAATAACTATGTTACTCGTTTTTCTATTCCTATCAATCGCATACATAATATGAAAATTTATACATATAAACATCAAGTAACTCGAATGATAAGTTTGGTGATGTTATTTTGGAAATACGCATCATGGGGTTGAACCCACTTTCCGTCCGTAACGTGGCTAGATGTCAGTTACGATCTCAGTTTATGAAAGTTAGTTCTTTACTTTCTTTTTTTTTCTTGCTCGTAGATCGTGGAAACGGGCGAACGGCATCACCCCACTTCTTTTATCTGCTTCGGTAGTTTGGCTCTCCGAAACTCAATTACCAACTTACTACTCCGCTAGAAGTTCCTGCGTTGTAAGGTAGTTACAAGTTACAGTCCATGGATCGCTCTTCTCATAGCTTTCGAAAAAGAGAGTATATGTACACGTCAGAATTAACTGGGATTTAGTTTTATAAATGCCCACCTGTTGAATTACTTCGTGCTAGAAAAATGTAAAGTAATAATATAATAATTTTTTAGTGCTGGCTCTTGAAATGTACGACAATTTTGGCAAGGTATTGGTGGCACAATGTTTTGTCTTTAATTCCAAAATTTTTACCATTTGTTCAAATTTACTAATGCGGTTATGTTCAGGTAAATCGCATAGAACTGTTATAAATGCGAAGTGCCCAAAAATGACAGGACTTGCCTATATATTTCACTGTTGTCTTTTGACATAATTTGGCCATGCCCTCTGGCTGCTAAAATAACCTACTACAATCTGCTCCTCTGTGTTTAAAATTTCAATATGTGAATTACATACGTACGACATTCGTATTCTCCGCTTCCAGCAGACCACGAAGTATTACGTCATACGCTAACCATCACGACGCAACGTTAAGTTTGTGAAGTTGAAATATGAAGCTACACTATCGGAATACGCATCATTCACGAAAGGCGAGCGTGATAAAGGTATAATGTGAGGACAGTTTACTTCGATACGGTAATTTGGGACTTGTTTGCATCTGTAACGAAAACCTATGACAAAATTGCGATGCAATAATTACCTGCACTCGGCGGTATTCGGTGTTCGCAGACGACCAGACTGCTAATTTTACTTTATCTCTGATGAACAGGCTCGATTGACACTTGATGGCGTGCACCAGACACCAAAAAACGAAGAACATCACGGTGATGGGAAATATATGAAATGAATAGTGGCGAATGAAATGAGACTCTCCAACTAAACCTTACCCGTCTCCGTTCTCTGCACTTTGATAATGTCAGTAACGTTTACACTTTTTCTTAATTATTTACAGGTGTAAAAGTTTTTACAAGAACATAAACACTTAGTTTCACGTCCATAATGTTCTGAAAATGTCAATAGTTTTAAGCGACTTAGATGTCTCAGTAACGCCATAACTGTGTAAACGGACGTCTGTGTGCACTAAACAAATTCCAGAATCGTGCACTTAGTTTACTTGATAGTTGACATATATTATTGTAAATCTGTTTTCACAAAATTCGCAATAGTGTGTTATGCTGTGAGACTAGAGAAACTGATTGCTGAAACTTAACATCAGGACAATAATGTGGCTTCGATAAAGATGAATTTGGTAGTGGTTTAGATAATACGCCAAATATGTATACAAATGTACCTATATATACATACATGTAAATGTATTTATATGTTTATGTGTATATCAGCACACACTGCCTTACAAATACATAATTTAAAACATATGTGAATCTCAAATATGTATATCACTTAAATTATCAAGTCGCAGTGGCATGGGTAATAACTTTAATTTTGCGATTGCTTAATGTACCAGTCACGGTGAAAAAATTGCAAGTTTTTTTCTAAGCATTCAAGTTTAACTTGAATATTGTTATTACCACGACAACTAACTGAATAAACAGGTAATTCAAACAGTTAATGAACGAAATTTTTTTTTAGGTAATATGTAACCATTTATTAAGGTGAGTATATTTTCATTAAGAGAAGCAATTCATCGGTATTAAAGGTTCAAGTAAGTAGTCATTAGCTGCATTTGTGAATAGCAGGTATGACTTTGTAAACCCGTGAAATTCATTTTTAAATTTAAACATTTCTTTATATATTCTACTTTGATTTTGACGTGGGGACAAACACGTGGAAGATTTTCATATAATCTATGAACATTGATCTGGTAAGCACGAAAAAAAATTGCATGTGAACGCCCAACATCAGTACTGAATAATAACTGCATATACACTTGCAATTTTTCCGTACGGTGTGTAATATTTGAATACGCGGTTGAAAGTCTCAGGAAAATGCAAAGGTAAAGCTCACTAAACTGCCGACATTTGGTACAGCATATGTCTAAAGTCCATTCACGGTTTCTTCGGATGTTTTGAAAGGAACCTTTGAAAAATCACCCTAAGCGTAACATGTCAACCTGTGTTTTCAATAACTTGTATACCAAGAGTATATAACACTGTGATTAACTGTAAAGTACTGTATTCTTGAATAAATGAAACTTTAAATTGGTGTCTTCTATAACGTGTAAAATTTATTTCGTATTAAATACAAATTAGAAACAGCGAGAGCAGAGATGTGTTGGCAATGGTTAGTAAGAAATAGTTCACAGATAAATATTGTTTTAACCTAGTTTATCGGTATGCTATTTGTCAATTAAACGCCACCTATTGATATATTTGAATTTTTAGGTAGCACTGAAGGAAACATATTTCATTGTTAGAATAATTCAATAGGCGGAGCGGAGCTTGTCGCGCTCTCTCGCTTTCTCTCTCTCGGGAAGTTTCGCAGCGCCTGTAGTAGCAGGAAAATTATACATGTTTTCAATTTTAGCATATTTCATACTTATTACAGCAAAAATTATGATTTTTGAATTTGTAATTTACACTGAAAAGAGTTTTTTTTTGTTTGAATACTTATTATAATATATTTATATGTGATGGAGGGAAGGTTACAAATCCGAAGTTGGCAGAAGTGGGGACTGGCGACGCCGATATGACATGGCGTGTTTCTGAACGAAATTTGAAGTTCGTACTCGTTGTGTCTTTTTAACCTACCTAGGCAAGTTACGATGTTGTGATAAATGTATTTTTCCACAGCAGGAATAAACATAATGTAAAGTGCGTAGTGACTACTGTGTGTGTGTGTGAAAGAGTATTTTTGCCATTACGTTATGTTGGACCACCGTGTTTGTGTGATTGCAAATATCGGACGTGTAGAATTTATACGTTTTAACAGTGAACTGTTTTTAATACCAAATTAATTGTTTGAACGTCACGTATGTTTATTACAATGTTGTAACCTTGCCCTAGCTGTTTGAAACACAATTGTGCAAAGTGCTTACGTTTCTGTGATTTGAATGTTTACCACAACCCCAACAGAATACTAAGCCCAACCAGACAAATTAAAATAAATAATTAAATAAATCTAGAAAACAGCAAGTACCAATGCATATAAATGTAAGCGGACTGAAAGTTACGGTAGGCCTATTTGTGTGCATGTTCACCACTATCTTTTAAGTTTGTCGTTGCTACTTGCAAAAAATAAGCGACACAAGTTGCGTGCTTGAAATTACTCTGTCTTTTCGTTGGACTGGCTGTCCCTTCGTTTAAAGTTTTATTCAAACTAAGGCCGTCCTTTTTACGAAATAACCCAACACATATCAATAACAAGAGGTTGAATATTATAGTTCTTTCCCCCGCAGTTATAACAGGATTAAAAACAGTAGCGGCAAAATATTAACGTGTATTACGTGTAATGTGCTATGTCGTGTATAACAAATATGTCAACAATGTAAAATAATAACCGTAAGAATTATCGTCAACAAAGACATTGTTAAAAAGTCATAAAGCTGACCTAGATATGGTTATAGGCCTGAGTTGTGAACATTCGTACAAAATGGTTTTTGAAATATGACTAAATTCTTTGAACAGCTGAAAACAGTAAACAATCATTTGACAGTTAAAACGTAGTCACAAGGCAGTGTTTGTGTTTACCTGTAGCGGAAGNGCTGAAAACAGTAAACAATCATTTGACAGTTAAAACGTAGTCACAAGGCAGTGTTTGTGTTTACCTGTAGCGGAAGGATACGCAATCGGTAACCAAAAGTAGAACTTTACCAGGACTTCAGAAAAGTGTGAAATAACCGTGAATGACCTATACTATGAGAATATCTGGTGTGTCGGGCATTGCTAAATCCTAGTTCCAAGAAACGTGACCAACATGGCTCCAGACGTACAGACAATGTGTCATATATAGCCTCTATCTTTCCAAATTGCCCTACCGACCTTCGTGCCTCCCCGTCACTGACGAAAGAGGATCGCGTCAGTCAGTCCTCGTGACACTGATATCCTCCCACTAAAAAAAATATGTATATGCACACGTGATTTAGGACGATATTTGGCACCTAGATTCGATAATTGGTTGGAGTCGGGGTTAAAGCACTGAGCAGTCAGGACGTTCAACACCAAAGTCTGAATTTCAGTATAAAAAATACAAAAATGACCATGTTAATGGACACACTTCTGTAAAATATACAACTGTCATGGGAACTTAAGCACGGATCTTAAGCCCACCCGGCGCTTGAACTGCGTAGCAGTGTGTTTCAAGTAGCGGTTTTTCTACGTAGCTATGAAACGTGCGACAAAATGTGCTGATTGACGAGAAGAACACACTCTGTAGACGATGCCTTTTGAGATTACTTTCAAGATATTACGGACGTTAGAAACACAATCTCGAAGCACTCAAACGTAGCTACAACAAGCTTTTCCGAAGCTGTGTATCACAAAATATTCTGGTCAGGTACATACAGAAGAACTCGAGGAACTTGCACTGAACCCTGCTACAGAACGTCCAGCAATATAAAGATAGGGACATCACTAAAGTCTGGTAGGAACGCGCAACGCGACGAGAATACTGAAAGCTCACGAGTCCTGGCTGTCGTGGAGTGAACATCGTGCTGGCGGCTGCGCCGCCCCGGGATCTACCCGCCCCTTGGGACCAGCGAAGGATGCGGACATCTGTCAGCACGAGGCGACTACAGCAGCTAGGGCGCAGCGACTATTCTGCAACTCGTCGCGTCCCCAGGGGGCGGATAGGGGATCTCCAGGCTCTGGAGTGGCTGGGAATATTCTAATACCAGCCCGCGGACCAACTGGCCGGTGCGACAGCGCCGTCGTCGTGGACGTCGGGGACCTGGGCGGCTCGGTACGAGTTGGTGAAGCGCATCGGTGGGAGGCAGCTCAACGATCAAGGCGGGGAGGGGGATCTCGAGGTGCTGAAACTATGCGAAGTGTAGCGAACCTCACTGCTGGATTCTGCGAGCTGCTGACTGCTGGTGCGTGAGGAATGGCTATGGAATGCGTCCGACCTCTGAAGCTACCTGATGTCAGCCTCCACTCCTGGGCCAGCTGCACTCGCCTCCAGCTGGTAGGTCCTGGATGTCCCGCCGAGCCAGAGCTCACCTCCGACCGACGGACTATTTTGAAGGATGAGGGAGAGGGTGGCCCCCTGGCGATTGGCTCCCCGCCTTCACCCACGGCGTGGAGATCCTGGCGTCAGCGTGGAGGAGCGAAGACGGAGTAGGTGCCATGACTGAGCCGCCCAGACTGCCGACTTCCACGACGAGAAGCAGGATGGCCCTGCAATTGTGGCTGCTGTTAATATTACTGTGCAGACATATGCGCAGTCATATTGACAGCAGTTATACCCCAAGGGTGCTTGCACCCACAGCCATTTTCTCTTCTAGAGCCAAAATTCCCATTTTTAAGCATGTTACCAAACCTGCTGTCTCCTTATGCATTTTTTAATGCATGATAAGTTTGAAACTTCTTTTCTGTCGAGAGGGTTTTTACCGTGTCTATGCGGGTTTTTTCCCCTCTCCCTTCTTTAACTATAGCTTGCTATACGCCCCCTTAGGGATGTAGTCCATGGCCTAAACTCGGCCATGGCTGCCAAATATCCCTCTTAGCCGAGATGCACGCCTCCTTTGCATGAAATTCCCTATCCTTTAAGCGTATGAGGTTCTACCTTGAGACGCATTAATCCCTCGTACCTACCGCGGGCCCCAATAACACATAGTTTTAAAGTAGGTTAGAAAAAAAAAAAAAAAAAGAACTACTGAAAGCTAGTTCAGAACCCTGCCCTAGCGGCGATGGCGCAGTTGATGCGCGTGAAAATATCATCCTTACCACTCCCTTGCTCCTCGGCACCGAACGAGAGGGTGTCATTTGTCCTGAAAGTCACGTGGCCTAAAAATAATTTAGCCTAGAACTCCAGGAAATATTTCATTTCGCCAAAAGTCATTTGGCGTAAAACTAACTTGGCCCAAAAGTCACTTGGCTTAAGTCAGTAGGCCTTAAAATAACTTGGCCTTAAAATTACTTGGTCTTAAAATCACTTGGCCTAGAAGTCAGTTGGCCTAAAAGTCACTTTGCCTAAATAATTTTAGGCCAAATGACATGTACTACCTCGAACACGGGAAGAAACCTCCAGGTAAGCGGGACTCCTTACTCGCCCCTTTAGAGGTCCTCTCTAGTCACCTATCAGTTGGACTCCTTGTGGCAGGGGTTGAAGCTTATATGCTGGAAGAAATTATAAAAGGAAAACCCTTTCCTTCTATTGGTTCGGCGCAGTGAGTGGAGACACAGCTCCGGTAATGTCCTGGACAGACAGACTGAAGGGAGGAGGTTAACACTCCGGCCGGATCACGGCTGTTTCCGAGAGCTGCGGACCCCTTGCGACGTGGAAGGACACTGGTAGCGTACGAGTACACCAGCCTGGGGCGCTGTTGTATGATCACTGGCGTGTTAGCTGGACAAGCCCTTTTTTATGATGCTAGTACCAGTTTTTAGCCCCATCAGGTAAGAGATGCTAGACACTGTAAACTAATGCGCAACGAATGGGACAATTGTCTTCCTTGAATCGGGAGAGGGAGAGACGTAGTTATTATTCATTGGTAAGTTATACAGCGTCATTTACGATTAAAGTCTACGTAATTATCAGATAATTTCAGCATACCCTTAAATTGGTGCCTGGCAGAGTAAAACTTTTTAACTAAGTTGATTATGTAATAAAATAGTACAAAAAATTTTATTTTCAGTTTTTAAAAAAGTTGTTTGGATACGTACAGAATCTAGATTTCATATTTCTGAATCACTACAAAGATATTTATTTTGCATGTGGAATGTGACGCAGATATTTCAAAACTGCAACTAGCTGTCTATGATTTATATCGAGAAAGCATGCAAGAGTAACATGTAAATTATTTGCTGTGAAATAAAATACTTTCGGACAATGAAATAAATGGATTATTATCTAACCGAACAGGCGAACGTACAATTTTGGGGTGCCTTTATAATAACAGAATATGCTTGGACGATTTAAAAACAAATTTCTAATTCTAGCCTACATTCTTTTTAAGTAAATCTTCTCATACAACTGTGAAGCTAGTTATACGTCTGTAGATTCCTGGCTTTCGTGTTAAATTTTTAATGACTGAATGGATTGTAACGAAAGGTTATAGACACATCACGCTAAATACTGTGATCCCGGCGTCATCTTTCGTAACAAATTCTTCTACATCGATCAGACTGAGAACGTAGTAATTTTTAATTGCATGGATTTGGCATCAGCCCCTCAATATTTATCTTCTTCGCTATTCGAACAGTAAAATTAACATTTCTCATGTTGCAATTTGCTACATAAGGCTAATTATTATCCCGTTTCTTTCTACAAGTACAAGATCTTTGAATATATCTAGTACGTACTGTTTTCATCAGAATTAAAATTTATAATTGTTTTTTTAACAGAAAAGGAGCCCGCATACCCACACAAACAATCGCAGTTCTTGCAACTTTGCCCAATTAATTAAATAGTTTTACGTAACTACTGAGTAAAATAGCAATTATTTTGTGGCACCAACTTGATTCTACATATGACGCACTGATCTTTTACTCGGAAGTTGTGGGATCGAATCTAAAGCGTATACCCTCAGTCAATAAGATCGTGAAATGGCTCCTCGAGTGTATGCAGCAACATAACACGTCGTCCAATTACACAAATGCACATAGTTCCGCAAAATAGTCACCGTTGGCTGATTTGTACTTCTGCCAACGTTGGTATAACTGTTAGAAACATTTCTGAAAGTCATTGGCAGGAAGACCCTGCACATCTTCTCTTGTGGTAGTGATCATGTCTTCGGTCGAATAAAATCTGCGCCCACGTAGCTGTGATTACAAGCGTAGAAAGAGAAATCTCATGGCGCGAGATCAGGCGAGTACGGAGGGAGTGGCAATACGGTGAACTGTTGCTTTGCCAGTTCCTCTTGGACAAGCACAGGTCAATATGCAGGGCTGTTATCGTGTAGCAACAGCCAGTACTCCCTAGGCCAAAGCTCAGGACACCTACGACGAATTGCATCGCGTAGACGACGATAGATCTCCACGTGTGGCAGGTAATGTTTACAGTTGCTCCTTGTAGGGTGAATTTCATGTGAACAATGCCTGGTGACGCTAACAAATCATCTTACCTTTTGACATGCCTTGTCGTGGTTTTTTTTACAGGTGGACGGCTGTTGCTTCAGCTGTGGAACGTGCTGGAAACACCATGTTTCGTTCTCTGTTATGATCCGGTCGAGAAACGTCCCATAGTCGTCGGCACTTGATCAGATCGCCGCAAATGGTCGTGCGATCGTCACGATCTTTCGTCAAGTTGCGTGGCGCACCATGCTGCGTAGCACGAGACTGGATTTTTAAACAAGCATTCATTTGATAACACGTTTTATTATTGGGTATGCTAGAATTAGAGTTAATTACACAGTTTACAATTTCAGACATTATTTCGTTATTTTCTGCTTCAATAGTTCATTTGAAGTTTCTTCACACTTTTTGAAACAAACCTTTGAAAAATCTCCCAATCTATGACGTGCTTGGTTGTTTACTATAACATCTGCCATGTACACAAACATCATATATTTCTGTCACCATAAAAGTAAATTGTTTTTGGTTTAGTTTAACTTTTACGTATATTCTATCAATGCATTAAAATATTCCATTTATAATAATTAATTTATATAAAAAAAGGGAGAAAATCGGTATGTTGGTAATGCGTAGTAAGAAATAGTTCTTATGGAAAATGTTATGTAACTGAGTGCGCAAGAATGGGGTGTGTTGTCCCTCTGGTGTTATTATTTAGACCTAGTTAAGCTTCGTTTGCATGAGGCGGAGGAATATCCTAGAAGTAGAACTTGAGCAGGGCTCCAGGAAAGTTGGAAGTAACCGTGAACTGACCATAGCAATTTTGTTATAAATACAAATAAATGATTTAAAATTAGATTCGTCCATCTAGTAAACAAAGCACTGAATGAGTTCGGGAATAATGTACCTTTAATTATAAGTTTATAGGAAAACTACAAATTAATTATTTAATGTTTATTAAGAAAACAGAAATTCGAAACAAAATTAAAAAGCCAATTTCTTGCAGAATACCGTTATAGATTTCAGGAATAACTAATGAAAACTTATTGTTGAAGTATAAAAAATTTGAAATATTACATTTAGACAACTGTATGTTCTAAATAAAGATTAGTTCCTTAAATTTGTTTTATGATTTAGTTAAGTCCATTGTTTTATAAGATACATACTTGAATTTTATGCAGTGGTATAATTATATTATTTTATTATGAAAGACAAATTTTGACTTCAGAAATTTCAGAAATTTTGCGAGTTCCCTTCGGTTTTCAGTTCTAGCTGTAACTCTCTTTCTCAGAGTGTCTGTGACAATATTCTATGAATCGTTTGTCACTAAGGTACTTCGGGCCTCGCAATTACCGTATTAAATTCTAAAAAAATTATTCTGTACTCTTATACTTTCCATTCAATTTAATTGTTGTTTATTTTTTCTCACGCCGTTTCTTTCTTGCTTCCTTATATATACTGTTGTTTTGTGTCCTGACTTTTTTTAAACCAATTTCCTAAATTTAATTTTTGTAGCAACATTACTTTTGGAGGTCGGAGGGAATTACTTTATATTATTTCACTTACGCACTACGAAAATTACACTTAGTTGAGTTTGTCTAAACAAAATAAATTTATAAAAGCAAGCTAGTATTAATGTAAACTCTTTTTCTGCAAATGAATTTCAGTTCCATCATAAAGGTTAACACACTTAGGGTTTAAAATGCGATGAGAGGCATACATGACTAACTTCGCCATTGATTTCTCACCCTAATTATGCGAAAATTTAAGCATGCGTTTTCACTATATTTAATACATAAAGTTTCGATTAAGTTAATGATAACTTATAGAAACCAGAAATCTCTTGAATTCCCAAAGTCATAATTCATAATTATGAATAACTTGTTAACGAAACAAAACTTTTCATGATGATAATTTACTCAAAAATTTGCTTAAGTGTCCGCAATAATACTTTTGGCGGATACTGAAATTTTAATTCAGTAGTTTAAGAAAATGAAAATGGGGAAGGTGAATATTTTTGGGCTCGTTAAAGAAAAATTAGTCAATTACATGGGCTTCTAGACATTTTGCGCCTTCGCTGATGTGACGATTCGTATTCCTGACAATAGAACAGAAGGGTATTTTTCTGTATCTAGCGCGGGATAAATAAATTTAAGATAAATTACATATTTAGTTTTGGCAGCATATCCTAATAGAAAGGTCGGAACGTTGAAAAAAATAAATAAATTTATATTTTTGCTTTCAACGTATTTTCGAACTCGCTATTCATTTAACCACCAAAAGTGCAAATGTGATAAAGGAAAATTATTGTAAAACATAAGTTAATAAGTTTCATAATCGCAAAGATTGGTACCTCGCTGATGAGAAAGTACTCATGATTGGTACGTAGGCCTATCGTTCGCTCAGGAATTTTTCAACATTAAAGAAATATAGGTTCTTTATTCTGTAACCGGAGCTTGTTACGAGAATTTCAAACTCGTATGGCTTTAAAATTTAATTTGCATCCTTTGAACGGAGGTTCATGAACTCACGAGAAGTTAGAAAGGTATGTAATATGTTCGGAAGCTTCAGACAGCGGGAGTTAGAACGGTATTGACTTCTGACCGGGACGAGAAGATAGAAGTAAGGAGAGGGGGATGAGAACGCTGTGAGGTGTACGCTTTCACAAGCTACGTCGAACATTGCGAAAAATTCGTTTTCAGAGAGTCAGACAGCATATTGCTTCGCTGTTGTAATGTAGTTTTGTTAGTTTGTCCTGTCCACGCGAAGTCGCGTTGGTTGTTTTCTTGAGAGAACTTAAGAGCGTGATCATACAGGCTTCTTGGAATCACGCTAATTGGCGGGTTTTCTCAGGGATCTCCCGTTACCCCCACCCCTTAATACCGGCGCTGCTACATTCTCACCTCATTTCACCCTCATTGGCTCTCAAGACCTCGTTGTTAAGAGCCACCCAAATCTCTCACTCTTCTTCCTTGGAATAACGTAGTTAAGGGTTTTGATCTCGGACCAGCCGTGGAAGTGGGTGCCATTTTCAAATGTAAGTTTACCTATACGATCCAAGATGTCCAGCTGTAGCCATTTGATACATTTAAGGAATGATACAAAATAAATTAAATTAACTAATTTAATCTTGATGGTTTGGGTGCGCCTCTGGTTAGTTTTGGGCTGGTTTATTCTCACGTGATTTTTCCGTCTCGCTTACAGACGAATGTTTGGTGTAGTTCTTTACCGTCTACCTTCTCACTTTAGTATAAACCTCGTAGGCTAAAAACCAGGCTAGAATTTGTGAATAGAAAAAGAAGAAGAAATTGCTAGTACGCTACGTGCTAGTAAAATGAGTTCGAGCGCATTACAAATTATGCATCGTCACATGTAAGTTTTGTCAGTTTTACAACACACGTTGTTATTATGGTGAGTCCATGACTAGAATAATACAAGGGCTTGTGATGAAATCTTTTATGCGGTAATATATTTGGCGGGAAAACGATTTTACTTGTTTTACTCTTTATAAATGAGATGGGCATAAACGAATTATGCGTCAGCTTTTACACAAATGGCGTAGAAATGATTTTTTTTTATATTACATCTAACAAAACAAAAGGTATGCCATTATTGAATTTAACATGTATTTATGTATGTAGTGTAGATACCAAGTATTGTAAATAAGTAACCTAATTCCAGTTACGCAATTTATGTAGCTTGTATCAAGGAATTGAGTGGGACATAATATACTGGAAACTATACTCACTATACTGTAAGGGTTTAGAACATCAAAATTTACTTAGTTATTCACTTTTATTGAGATTGCTGGTGTACATCCAACGTACTTCCTTGTTGTTCTTACTTGTGTTCTGAACAAATGGAACTTTTAAGCAAAGTTTACTGGGTATAATTTTGTGAGTTTATTTCTGGACAACTTTGATAGGACTATCAATAATTAGCGTTTCGAAAACATACTGCTAAAGAATATTTTTGACGGCAAATAATTCCATACCTATTTTGTACTTCAATATCACATTCTCATGAATAACTATAACGTAAACAGAAAGCTACTTAGATGAATTGTTTATAGTTACAGTTTTAAAGAGCAAAACTATGAGATAACAGTTGGTTATTTGTGCACCTACGAACAGCGCAGTCTAATACTCATGTGCATTTAAGTGCATCTGTTCATCACTTCATCTTGGTGTACTTTTAAAGCGAGTACATTTAAAATCAGATTTTGCAAAAATCTGTCATATTTGCTCGGTTATCTTCGTTCTGGGGCAACAGGATCCTGGGTACGATCTAGGATCCGTCCGCCATATTGTTAGGCGCGGCCACGGCCATATTGGTTCGCGCAGTCCGCCATTTGGGTAGCCGTCACAGCCAGGGCTCGATGTCATCTTGAATGCTCGTCCCCCCATCATCCATAAAAACTTTTTTAATAAACCTGTTATTTTAATAAAAACAATTTTTTAAAAAATGTATCAGCCTGCCATTTTGGATGTTGAATAATTATATCGGTTTAGAGTGTCGCCGGAAATCAAAGTTCCATTAAATAAAAAAATATTTTATACAAATTAATTAATTTTGGCTAGCTACCTCGGATATTTATTAATTATTTTAGAATGAAATGAATAGTGTATCGCTGCTGCGATTGTAGAAAAAGTGATCATTTTAGCAGACTGGAAATAGTGGGTACGAAGATACTCAGTACACATGTGCGCACGCGCGCTGACGAGAGCAGCTGCCACGAAGCAGCAAGGCCGGGTGTCAGTCGTGAGTTATCCGTTACGAGCAGTGCTCGCCTTCAGTCACTAACCCTCTCTATAATTTCCTTAACGAAGTACTGCTTGTGCAGGGACCGGGTCAGGTGGTTATCGCTGCCGCAGCAACACCATGCGTGCATACCAGCGGCACAGTGTCTTATGTTATGCTGCCGCAGCGACACCGCGCGTGCTTACCAGCGGCGCAGTGTCTTGTGTTACGCTGATATAGCGATGCGCAGCGGCTCAGGAATCGCACGCAGGTGCGAGGAGCGGCGATTTGGGCACCTCCCCTCCTCCCCGGTACCACAGTCAGCATATCACCACCAAACACCCCCTAACTCAACTACCAGTTCGTATTATACACCTATGTATCATTTCGCTGCCAGATAGTGTAATGCAGATGATTAGCTCCCCTCCTCCCTCCTAGATCTCCACATCCAATAAAACCACCCAATACTTGAAACGAAATAGTTCGAAGTGGTGAGGATGACGTGGGAGGGAAATGGTCCAGCGCGAAATACGATGTTAATTCATGAGAACTCTGCTGAAGAATGATCTCGNGTGCGAGGAGCGGCGATTTGGGCACCTCCCCTCCTCCCCGGTACCACAGTCAGCATATCACCACCAAACACCCCCTGACCCAACTACCAGTTCGTATTATTCACCTATGTATCATTTCGCTGCCAGATAGTGTAATGCAGATGATTAGCTACCCTTCTCCCTCCTAGATCTCTACATCCAATAAAACCACCCAATACTTGAAACGAAATAGTTCGAAGTGATGAGGATGACGTGAGAGGGAAATGGTCCAGCGCGAAATACGATGTTAACTCATGAAAACTCTGCTGAAGAATGATCTCGNACGCCGTGCATCACTTGTGTGCTTAAAAAAAGTAATGAAATTTGGTTTATTCACATGCCAAAGGAAACAGAAGTCACTTACTAATGAGCGATATAAATTTAATGTTTCTTGGTCAATTAAAATTCCCCAACGATAATATGTAATGAAAGTTAAAAAATAACCTGCAATTTAAAGTAATAAATCGCTTTTATAGTTAAAATGACATAATACTGACATAAAACACAGCTTAAGAAAAAAATCTGCTGTTTACAACCGAGCTGCGTCGTGAAAGTGAAGTGGATTTGTTCACACATTTCAACATGCTGAACGTGTTTCGTTTGTATTTGCAGCTGCTTTTATAGAGTAATACTGCTGGTTTGAAAACATCTATCTCATAAGACAGGAAAGCCGATGGTGGGAAACTGAAAAAAAAAATACATTATAGGTGGGAACAATAATTTCCATGGCATTCCGATTGGCTGGCGCATAAAACAAAACATTAGAAAGTTCAATGACACATTATGTACAGGCGCGAGCTACAGGTATTGAATTTTCATGCTATAACGCCATGTCGGCTGCAAGGCACCTACGTGCAGACAGGCATCGTGACACACTGGTATCCGGTTGGCACGGGGTGTCGAGGGGAGCAGAGGTGGGGCAAGGCCTACATTGCAAGCTGCAGACTTGTCCAGCCCAAGGCCGTGCGGCTACCACGTCGTCTGAGCTTGCCGCCGACAATGCCACGCATTACATATTAAAGTGTATTTGTTCTTTCGTGTGTCTGCAAAACAAATTCGATTTGGCTTTTGCACGTACTCACGCAGGGTGAAGGAAACAAAGGCGTTTATGCCGGTGTCATACTAGGTGGCCAGGTCGAGGTGACCTGGTCGCACTGACGCTGCACGTGTTATCTTATGGAGGGTGTCAAACCAGGCGTTTTTGCTGTCCTGTCACCGGCTGGTCGCCGACAGTAACGTTTATGGAGCACTGCGACTAAGTCGCTCCGTGTGTATTCGAGTACAGCCGGTCATACTATCGACCTGGTCACCGCTTCCAGCCATAACTACAAGTGAGACTGTATATCGAAGATGTTTGGCGCAGAGCTGATAATTTGGGAATTCGAAAAACGACCAGCGTTATATGACTTGAAATGTAGTAACTACAGTAACCACGAAGTAAAGGCGAAACTGTGGCAATATATGTGTGTTGCAGTTATAAGCAATTGCGAACAGCTGTCAGTCGAGGAAAATAACAATGAAGATGAGTACTAAAAACGGCGTTGTGAAACTGTGGAGTTTCGTAAAATGTATCAATGTTTAAAAGGAATTGGAAATTATATAATAAACGCAAACTTGTAAGAAGTCTATTACATATAACCTGGTAATACAAAAGAAATAACACTCAAGGGAAGGTAAGTACAAAAGTGATGTTTCTATATGCCACAAGAAAATAATTACAGCGGAAATGGAAGTTTCGTCGTGATTCCTTTCGTAGAGAGTAGAATGAGCATAATTCTACACGGAGTGGAGATTCATCCAAGAGAAGGGAGACATGTATTTATTTTGATATACTTCTCTTTTTATTTCCCGGCCTTGAAGACAGGCCGTAAGTACAATCACTGATTAAATACTTGCAGTACTCAAGTGCTTTAAATATATATAACACATATCTTCCCGAAGATAAAAACATTCTGTTTATTGTTAAATTTATTTTATTTATCATTCTGTAATACAAGGTATCTATGGGAATGGAAATACAGCTAGTGTAATACATTTTTATTAGCACAATGGACAATCGTCAACAAGATACAGTGTATTTATAATTTAGGTGCTTGTAACGTGGAGATAGGTCGTGCTATCTTAATTGCTATTTAATAAATATTTTTATATGTTTATTACAATCAAAGTAACATTACCTAAATTCAAGGAATTAAACTTCGGTACAGTAAAGAAAGAAATCTTCGAAGAAAACTTTTAATTATTGTAATATATGTTATTTATCAACGGGCGGCATTGGCTTAGCAAACTATTCTGTTTGCAGGCAGAGATCTGACATTTACCAAAGAGAAACAAACTGTAGGGAATGTATTATAATTATTAATTCCTCGTCACTTTTGGTAGGCAATACCATTTAATTGTAATTAGTTACAAAACTGAAAAAGGAGTTTTGCATTTCTTTTAGTGAGAATTTCGTTAATTTGTTACCATGCCACTTCAACAAATTGTGCTAGATCATTCTCTATGAATAAAACAATAAAATTGACAAACGTGTAGTGAAGGTTATTTTTAAATAATATTTTTCCATTGTTACATGCAACAGTAACTGTTAATCAAATACCTGTTGTTGTGTAATCATGCATTTGTGTAAGTTAAACTGACATTCATAACACACATTTTTTTAATTATTACAGAACATCGAGCAATTTCGAGACTGAAAGTCAGAATGTTGTAGTATGTTCACAACAATCAACTGAAACATCACCAGCAACTGCATCTGCAACTGCAAAACCGCCAATTCNAATGTTGTAGTATGTTCACAACAATCAACTGAAACATCACCAGCAACTGCATCTGCAACTGCAAAACCGCCAATTCGCTCCAAGCGTCAAAGACTGAACACTTCATTTGAAGAGAGAATCTTACACCACATAGAATTGCGAAGTTCTTCTAGTGAAGAGGATGAAGATGAAAGGTTGTNGAATGTTGTAGTATGTTCACAACAATCAACTGAAACATCACCAGCAACTGCATCTGCAACTGCAAAACCGCCAATTCACTCCAAGCGTCAAAGACTGAACACTTCATTTGAAGAGAGAATCTTACACCACATAGAATTGCGAAGTTCTTCTAGTGAAGAGGATGAAGATGAAAGGTTGTTTTTAAAATCTTTATTGCCAATGTTCAGGCAACTTCCCGACCAAATTAAACTAACAGCTCGAATGCAGATGACTGAAGCCACGCAGCGATGTTTACAGGTAGCAAAATCTGCAAGCATGCAACTTCCTAATAGTATGCCTTTGCATGCTCAACAATCCGGCTCTGACCTTTGCTTTCCATCCAACTATTTATAGCCATACATGATTCCTCAGTTTCAGCCTGTCGAGATACATTCCCCACAATTTTCTGTCCCTGTTCTTGGTTGTGCAGTCTCTACTCCAGCTTGTCAACCTTCCCCTTCTTAGGCTCCAAACCTTCAACCTGAGACATCACTTCAGCCCCCAAAGTCCGTTGTCTTGGACGCATTCTCTGGCACAGAAGATTCACAGCTGCTCGATGTATGTAAAAGTGGAACTAGAGGTTTCACAAAAATGCAATTGTAATTATTCAATAAAATGTATAATAATAGAGTTGCAATGTACCCACTTCTATTTGAAGTAAGGTTTAATATAATACAAAGTAATCCAATCAAATTCTCTAATCAATACACAGAAATTACTAATGAGACTGGCGTTCACAACTACTATTGAAAATAGTAATATTACAGCCAGTTAATATTTTGTCACTTGAAATGCGTGTGGTACCACTCCACTGTAATTCCCTTAACAGAAATATATACAAGACATAATAAGACAAAAATATTCAAAATGATGAATGAACACTGAAATGCTTTTTAGACTGCTACGGCAGCATGATAAGCATTAAACAATCACGTTAAACCACTTTTCTATATCCTATCGTATTGCCATGGCACAGATCCTGCTGGAGAAACGAAGTAGTCAGCGAATGCATCTATAATATTTTTTGCCAGACTGGAGCCTCCACCAGTACCAACTACAGGAATATCGTCCATTGGACAGGTCAGAGTGTCTTCAAACTGGTATCCATCATGCTGACGCACAAAAACTATGAAGTACACAATAAATTTTCACTATTAGCTCCACGTAGTCTGCTTCCAAACATATACTTTTATGGAATATTCTCCACTTGTTAGCAAATATTCCAAATGCGCATTCCACACAGCGGCGTGCGTGCTCTTGTCAATCTATAATAAAATATGCGTTTCTTGTTATTTAAACTTTGCCTAGAATAGAGTCACAAAACATGTTCACTCAGGGCAAAGGCTTCATCAGCAACAATGACTGGGGGTACCAACTGTCCAGTGGTGTTGGGAAGGGTTTTATATTACCACGTAAGTTGAGAGATCTGGAAACCATTTCGTTATACAGAACATTTTTTTTACATATGCATCCATAATAAGATTTTTCAGCAACGAAATATTTACGTTTGATGCCGGTAATTTCGCCTTCCACGTCCGAATTGTCTATGTCGCCAATGTTGGACGATGCACACGCGTGCTCTGAATCGATGCCAGTGCTCTGTCAATTACATACTTATTACAGAACACGTACCCCATTTAATTTATATATTGCACTGGCGATAAACTAATATTTGATGGCTTAGATTTAGCACTACGTAACAATTCGTCTCTGTACATAGAACACAAATGTGATGCACAGGGCGTGTCCAATGTTGGCATCCACCCGCCCCTGTCTTTACTACTATGCCTTTCGTGCCATATACCATTACAGACTTCGGTGATTTCGTCCGGCCAGGGTGAACTACAAAGGTGAACGTAGCACTCGCCATCTTCCAATATGAATCTTGCTAAAAGCCGGGAGGTGTCTTGCAGTGAAAATATATTCCACATGAGCCGGAAATGAATATTCCCACTGCACATTTCAAAATAAATCAAGCTGCGAATCTCACCACACTAATCTTTAAAACAGATGCCCCATTATACACAGTGATGGCTTGTATATACGTAGTCGTACCGCGAATTAGGATCTAACATGGAGCGGCCGACATCTCTCACTGGGCGAGGATCTGGAAGCAGGTCAATTTCCTCTTCTTCAGATCTACTGTACTCATCGACTTCGAACTGGTACTCTGCTGCCTGTGGCGGCTGGTAGCCGCGAGACCGGCAAACTTCTTGCGACCATCGCATATGCAGACTGGAAGACATGCTTGGTGGTGAGGCCGAGAACTGACGATCGGGCCAGCTGCCACTGTTTATATGGCCAAAGGCTTTTCAAGATGGCTACTGGCTCACGACGTCGTTGCTAGATAGGCGTCACGCATGAGTGGTGAGCACAAGGTCTGCCATAATGTCTTCCCACGGTCCAGGATGGCGATGTGCTGGTCGCCATTACAATGCGCTAACCATCGATTTTCATCATCGCGACCGTCTGTCTTTTGAGCCGTAACTGATTGTTCCTGCACCCCAAACTTGACTCAGTGGTTCTTCTTCCACACGCGATATCAGCTGACATATAGTGACAGTCATCGATGCCTATAGCAAATTCGCCTGGGTCAAGCCTGTCAAGACAAAAAATGCATGCATTATCACCGATGCCATGGGTTTGGAAATTGATACCAAAAAAAGAAATAACTAGCAAATTATAGTGACCAATAATGGTCAAATATGTGTTAAGATTGTAATTTAGTGGCCAATGGGCAGATACAATTAATTAATTGGTATGGGTGGAGGGATAATTTTTGTTATGTAATGCCAATTATTAATTTTTGTGGAGGTGCCTGGTGAGGGGTTGGTGGTGGAGGGGAAAGCAACGGAAGGGTGGTCTAATGTTATATGTTACTCTAATTTTAAGAATTTTTTTTATTTTCTCGTTTTTTTTTATATGTTGGTGAGGCAGGTGGGGAATTGACAGTTAGAGTGAGTGTAAGGTTATCGTTATATGATCCTGAATTTTAATTTCTTCCCCCGATTTTTTATGAATTTGAGGGAGGTCGGGGCATTGGGGTTAAGTTTAAGGTCGCCAACATTTTACATGGTGGTTGGAGTCAGTGATGTAATGTTCCTAAACTTTTATTAGTGCCTTTCGATTTTTACAATTGTTTTCTAGATTTTTATGACTGGGGAGTGTGAGGGTGGTGGGTGACTGTGAAGGGGTTACGATGTTGTGGTGAGTGTAAGGTTAACGTTATATGTTACTCGATTTTTAAATTTTTTTGCGATTTTTATCAATTTTTTATGAGTTCGGAGGGTGTTTGGTGAGGGGGTGAGGTGAGGGTGGTGGGATGAGCGTGAGGGTAACATTATGTGTTCTTCGATTTTTAGAGTAAATTTTTTTTGCTTTTTTTTTTCGATAATTTACGATTGGATTGGGTGGTGGTGGTGAGGGGATGAGGTAAGGGTGGTGGGATAAGTGTGAAGTTAATGTTGTATGTTCCTCGATTTTTTAGAATTCTTTAGAATTATTTAATTGTTTGCGATTTTTCTCAATTTTTTTATGATTGGGTNGTGTAAGGTTAACGTTGAATATTCCTAAATTTTTAAAAAAATTAAATTATTATTTGGGGGGGGGGTCTCAAGGTTATTTAAGGTCACGAGCACAAGGTCAAGATCACCAAGATCCAGTATGGTGGCCGGGTGTTATCACAACTTAGCCACCCCAGGCCGCCTCGACAACCGAGGTAGCTGGCGGCTGCTGGCTCCTGTCCCAAAGTCGGCCTAACCCTACTACTGGTAACCGCTTTTTGTTCTGTTTTGAATAACGGATGACCTCACCGGAACATTTCACTCTTACGAACGAGTAGCAAGAGTGCTGCGCAGAAGCAAATTTCACGAGCACGCAGTGAGCACTAGAAACATTTCAACCTACAGAGAGCTCTATTGCTGTGTTCCGTTGCCTACACTGATGCAGCTGCTTGAAAACTCGTGAGAGGTTATTCCGTTATTAAATGAATTAAATTTAATAGTAAAATGTAAAAGTTACGCAACTGGAGTAGGTAATTCTGTGGTACTTTTAATGTAAAATGCAAGACTCAACTCATAGCAGGCCTAGTTTTTAAGTTTGACGCTTGTAATAAAAAAAGTACCAATAATGTTCTGAACTTTATGTCAAGGTTATATTTACTGTTTTTATGAAATCTATTTAAACCTATAAACTAAATTTACCTTCTTTTTGTGTGTGGAACATGCCGTATGTTTCAATAAAACAGTCATACATCAGTGTTTGACTTTATTGATGCTTCAGAACTTCAGTCGTCTGTTTACATCTAGCTGTAAAGCTGGAAGATTGTAAGACACATTAGTTTATAACCGTTCGCAAAGAAACAACTGCTTAACAACCCGAGGACGGGAAAAGAAGTTGAAATATTTACGTTGAGTAAGAACAACTAAAAATTTCATGAATCTGGTATAGTGGAGAGTGGAGAGATTTTGGCTGTTCTTAACATCGAGGCGATTGGGTTGAAGCGAGGTGAGTATGGAGCAGCGCCGGAATGCAAGGGTGGGGGAAACAGAAGACTCCGTAGGGAACCCGCCGACCAGCTGCATGCGAAAATCCGGGAGCGACCCCGCTGGGAATCGAGCCCGGTTCGCCTAGGTGGGAGGCTAGTGGTCTGACCACTACACCACCACTCTCCCATAGTTATGGTGTAATATATATGAAACTATCAGAAGTCAATATTAATAAAATAGGTTATTTACATGGTTAACGTTCCAAAATGATGTTACCTGGTTAGAATTATATGACTATATCAGCTGGTAGACAGTGAGACAGACGAATCAACTATCATGTATGAGTTATCTGATGAGCGTACAATATTTAGTAAAATACTGATTTAAAAAAAACTTAGTAAGAGTCGTATCCCAAAATAAAAATGATCGATAGCTCAAGATAAATGGGCAACAATGACAAGCATTTTAAAAAAGAATGCTGTTGTCAATAAAATATTTTAATTACTAGAATTATAAATTTCTTTACCAATATACCATCAATTCCGGCCGAAAGAGTTCTTTCTATGACGTCAAACATTTGAACTGCAAAATGCGGAATAATTTCATAGACAGTTTTTAAGGAATTATTAAAACATTGAAAGCAAATTCCATGCCATTAAGTTTAAAGTTCTTTAGTAGAAATATTTTCTCTTCCTAGAACTATAAATTTAAACGCGAAGGAATGATGATCCAAAATAACTCCCAAAACTCTGAACAAAATAATTGTAATTATTAGTAAAATAATAATAGTAATTCAATTTATTGTGCTGTGAACTTTGTAACGTTGAAATCCTAATTTGAATAAACGAACATAACATATTTTCCCTCAAATTAAATTATTTATAAAATAAATTTATTATATGCTTCAGATACAAGAGGAGAATTAGTTTATATTGTCAACGTATCAAATGCCCGAGATTTCTTAGGACACCTTATCGTAGCCTACATCCCTTTCATGGGTATGCGGTTTTCTACTTTATGTTCGTCTCTGAACATTTGCGGTAACCTCATTGAGTTCCTATTAAGTTCATTTCTGCTGTATTGAGGNCTACTTTATGTTCGTCTCTGAACATTTGCGGTAACCTCATTGAGTTCCTATTAAGTTCATTTCTGCTGTATTGAGGAAAAAGAAGCGTGGTACTTTTATGGACGACTGGAATCCTTCCATTAGATGTGGTGTCACTTCTTCTAAAAGATACTGTGGTGCAATATATTCTCACAATGGTACAGCGTTGAACCGCGGAACGTTTTACTGTCCGATTTATTCATATTGATGTGCTCGGTTTTCCCTACTTGAAATCTCATAAAAAATATGCTTTAGCCAATTTATGTCAAATATAACCACTTAAATAATGGAATGGAAACGTAAAATTTTTCTAGCCACGTAGAGCGTTTGAAGATGAGGTTTGTGTGGAAGGAAAAAATCCGTAAATAGTGAGAAAGTTTGGCATAATTTGTTTATGAAATATTACGAACCTTTTGGCAACAATAAGTAGGTCACCACGTCGCTCGGACAAGTTGCACTACACTGGATAAGACAATTTTGACACAATTTCCTGTTGACTGACTACGACCAGAGACCATCAAGGGCAAAACAGATGATGGCTGCTGCACACTATCACCATTGTTGTACACAGGTCCGCAAGGAAACTAATGCTAGTGGCACCAGGAACTTGTGAGCGGAAACTGTCTTGACAGCTGTGGTGGTTCAATTGCTAATTTCTCAGATAGAAGCATGCTTCATATCTGATAGAGGCATGCTTCATATCTGTAGGAGTTTATGAACTTGCACATGTCCAGTAAACTAATCATTCTTCTACCGTTTCAAAAAAAAAAAAAAAAAAAAAAAAAAAAAAAAAAACTCGACTGTCGTCTTGTCTTGGTAAACAATAAACTAGTCGGCCACAGCAAAATAAATGTAATAATTCGACGCAATACTGTCATTCCCCTACAATTCGTCAAATTTCGAGCTTGGAAACTTTCAGACTCTTCGGTGGGTATTTTGTTTCAATTTGTTAGCCAACATTGCAGATAAATTTTTCCTCGTTTCTGCATCGTACTTTATAGGCAAACACAGACTGTGCTAAGCGCAATTGCAATTTTTGTGGCACAAAACTGAGGTACTGTAGGTTCGGCGTTGCTCGTTTAGATTATTTATTCTGGGAGGATGGTATGTACCGGGCATAAAAATACACTCATCACTATAAAAAAAAACGCAGTCTCCCGTGGCAGAAATCGACCATCGCTTGCTGACCGCAAACGTAGTCGAGTCGAAACTAAGCTTCAGTTGCCTTCTTCTGTCAGTTCTCTGCTGACTCTTCGGCTCTTTCATCTTCCCCAGGGTCGTTTCCAATTTGTTTCGGACTTCGCGAGGGCCGTCTGCGCTTCTGTTTTCTTTCTAACTTCACTTTGATCAATCCCGCGGTGTTCCTTTCCACCACACCACCAAGTCACTTGAGCTTGTCTGCTTTGTGCAACTGTCGTATGCACTTCTCGCCAAATACGTTTACTTTCTCTCTGTTTTAAGTATTGCAATACGCTGACGTCATATGTAAACGCGTTATACATAATTCATACTTTAGAATCTCCTTCTGACTCGTTTCTTCCCATCGAATGGTAAATATATTGATTCCGCTTTCATTCAACTGGTTGGGAAATTAATTCCCCGTTCATTCGACTGGTTGGCCAATCTGTAACAGCCTCTTAACTGATCTTCAGTGACTATTTTTTCACTGGCCAATATCCATGATTCGGGTTTAGTGTTTTTCGTAAAGCGCCGACTCCGAACTAATTACTCTAGTATTCAATCCGTTGGCGAATTGCGAATGAGCGAGCTCGTCCTCTAGAAAGGGATCACTATCAAATTATTTACGCCTAAAATTACTTAATATTAAATTCACTGCGAGCCACGAAGGGACGAGCTCTCACCGACTGACTCGCACCTCAGACTGGCTAAATTACGGCGAGGATGTACGCATCTGACCAAAGTTACCGCTTGAAAAATAACCAGTCGGATCACCGGTGGTTAGTAGTTTCATGCCTGCATGGAACAAGACGTTTATTCAATGAAAATAACACATGCAATCCTTAAATTGTTACTTCCAACTTTCCTGAAGCACTGCCTAAGATTTACTTCCAGGATATTCCTCCGCCTCACGCAAACAAAGCTCAATGAAGTCTAGAAAATTAGACTAAATAGATAACGCACCACATTCGTGCGCACTCAACTTCATAATATTTTACATGAAACTATTTATTACCAAGCTTTACCAACACACATATTTTCTCCCTCTACTTGTCAATATTAATGATTAATGAAATATTATAGTTTATTGATTAAATATAAGTAAAAGCTATTTTACCAAAAGCATAATACATTTTTTTTTGTTAACAGAAGTATAAACGCTTCTGATTCAGGATGTATTTAGGAAACAACCAAAAACGTCATGCATTAAATAATTTTTCAAAGGTTTGATTTTAAAAAATTTGAGGAATCCTCGAATAGACTATAGTAACAATCACATGTACCTCGTGTCCTTAAACAAGTTCTCGAGCAATGTTTCAGCCCTAATCGTTATTTTTTATTTCAGATCAACTCGTGTTGTTGTACTCTAAAATAAGTACTCTATTGTTTGTGTCTCGCAGAAAGCATGGTGTGGCATTTGGCGATCCGCTGGTAAGATCGGAGAGAAAAAAACACTTACCTCACTAGCTCTGGGTGCAATTTTAGACATTTTATCTGTCCAGTGAAATTAATTGATAGTTTGGCTCCCTTGTCTGGCCACCCCCTGAGGAAAGAACATGCCTTCCAACCCTCGTCAAGAGAATAAAAATGTTACTTTCTCCACTGGCTTAGCGTGAGGCCTTCCTCCTTACCCCAACAAAAGTCAGCCGTGGTTTAAAAGATGTACTAGAACTAGAACATACATTTTTTTAAATGTAAAATCTCATCTATAGGCACATAAGATTCAACTGATACGCGTCTCACTCGCAACATCTGCTGCGGTTTACCTTGACGCAAGGAAACGGTACGAATTCAAACTGCAGTGTACCTATCAACGAGACAGCTCGATCGACCAGTTCAGCGCTGTGAAGTGGCCGAAGCCAGGCTTGTACTCAGGTGTTGTTATTTACGATAAATGGTCGTGATTTACACAGAAACGCTAAACTGAACAATTATGGTTCACCCACATTCCTAGAACAATTTCGGTTCGGCCAATTTTGGATAGTTACACTACAAACATTTTATCAGTCAATGTCATTTTTAAAAGGGCACAGATTTGTTTTTTACTTTTAATGATGTGAAAAGTAATTTAATATAATTTAATTGCGCCAATTGAAACTGTACTAGTGACCTCCTCATATTTCATGATATTATCAGTCATACTCTGTTGAGAAACTTCAGTCATCCAGTTAACCATTTCCTTCCCGACCTCAATGGGCGTGAGGTACACGGCACTTCTAAAAAAATTCCTACACATAAAAAAAAAAAATTTCTAATATCCTGAGAGCCCATGCAGTGGATCGACCTCTTCACCGACACATGTTACGGCAAGCATAGTTTCTTGGGGACCTGTCAAAGTATCAGCCTAACGAAAATGAGTCTCTCAGTGGGCTCTTCCACACCTTCGGGTTTGAAGCACAGGTCTCGTGACACCGGCTGAAAGTTTATTGGGAGGTAGGCACATAGCAGGGAAATTGAATCTGACGGCTACAGGGTGAAGTGGAGTAGGCGGGCGGTCCATTAACGCTTCTTTCCCATCACGCGATACGATCTCATTGTCACTGCCGGCTGTCGCATCGGGATACTAAGCAAGAGTTGGTCGAAACGCTGTATTCCGAACGGGAATTCTGCACCGATTTTTTTCCCTCGCTACTTGAGAAAAAACCGAAACTAACCTTAATCACTAATTATAAAGTCTGACGTGTTTTTACTGAGCTAAGAATCAACTAAATGCTATTGCATACAGTACACGGTAAGCTCCATATATATA
>NQII01003498.1:104051-138913 GCA_002778355.1 Clitarchus hookeri | reverse complement strand
TTTTCAATTCTGGAAATTATTTTTAAAGGAGGTCGTTTAGGTGCCATTACAACACGAGATTATGGTTGTAATACTGGGAAAGTCATGGAAGTGTGCATTGTTTTAGTTGCAAAGTTTATCTCAATTTAGTTTGTAAGCTAGTTACCCACGGTCACCATAAAAACGAGAGTGTTAATTTGTTCAATACAAAGAAAATTTCCTCATATATTGAAGAATTACAGATATACTTCATACCCTCTAACTAGAATAACAAGCATAGTTCCACTGTCTTCACTTATACAGTTTTATTGGTTTTCATGCATTAATTCTCATTTGAATTTTTATGGACATATATTTAGAAACAAAACATGATATGCATTGCGGTAAATTCTGTAACAAAAACTAAAGAGTGCGAGAAATCTTATGGCTGTAAGTGGTCTTAAACTCAATAAAATCATACTGGTATTTATTCTGAGTTAACTAACATATTTTCAATAAACTCAAGGTGTTGTTCTTTTTGATCGTAGGCTTCTTTTACAATTTTTGAAAGAATGAAATTAATAGAAAAAATCTCTCGATGCCCGTTTTGTTGAAAAGTCAACGAAACCTGCGAATCTACGTGCAGTCGTACATCGACTAAATTTTAGAAGAAAATTTTTATTTTCCTAACAGAAATGCGGAAGCCGTCTGGTGTACTGATGCATACTCAGCTCATGTGTGACGTCTATCGATGGTCTTTGTCATTGCCAGAGGCCCGGAAATTTCGTGGATTCATTTGAGAACAAGTTGAACTTCAACCAAATGTACATTTGAGTTTCTGCTTCTATTGGACCTTACTGTTAGACAACTCGGGCGACTTCTGACTAGTAACGAACTTACCAGCAAAAAACAGGATAAAAACTCCGTGCAATAGTCCATTCACGGTTACGTCCAACTTTTCTGATGCCCTAATAAAGTTCTATTCAGGACATTACTCCGCCTTATGCAAAAAAAGCTTAACCGAGTCTAGACAATTACACAAGAGGGACAGCGTACCACATTCGTGCGCACTCAGTGTAATAATATTTTGCATAAGAAAACTATTTCTTAGTGGGCATCACCAACACACCTATGTTCTCCCTGTTTTAATACATATTAATTATAAATAAACTATTATAATTTATGGATGAAATAAAAGTCTTAGTTTAAATTAACAAAAAATATGGTTTTTTTATGTTAACCGAAGTATGAAACGCTCGTGATGCACGGCGTATTTAGGAAACCTCGTCACACGCGGGGTGATTCTTCAAAGGTTTGATTCAAAAAGTGTAAAGAAACCGCAAATACACTATACCTTGTCTGTGGTTAAACTGGAGCAGTAGCCAATGAACAGGAAAGTGGGACACGAACTATTGCGAAGTGTAGCTTGTTAACGAATGAAATCGTGACATTCCCGTGTCTTTAGCCACGGCCCCCGACGTAATCACATTGCACCGGGAAGGAACAATAGTCCCGACGCAATCGGGCCTGACCACGCCATTTCCTCTTCTGGGGGCCGACCCTCGAGAGGGTATTCTGGGAGAACTACTTTCTAGCTTACGTTTATATCCAAGGAAATAAAAGTTGGAACGGTCCTAGCTGTTTGACTTGCCGTTGGGTATACTGCGAATTTTGAACTTCCACGCCAGCCCAAACAATTCTATTAATACGGCAACTGAATAATTAAATATAATAAATTACGTATCATGTAAACTAGGATTTAAAATTGGATAAATACACGGAAATGCTTAGTCTCAACAAGGGATTGAGAGAACACGTTACGTTCCTAAATACTAAGATAATTTCTTAGGCAATAGAGCAGCCTGTTGCTTCATTCTCAGCAAATTGGAAAGGGACAGGTTTTATTCCAGCCGAGACCGAACTCGTTTGGCCGAGCGGGTAAGAGTATGAATGAACTGTGGAGTCTGCGGGCTCGAATCCAGCCACCAGAAATTTCTATTAATATTTTTTTCCCCGCGAATAATTTTTCGTAACCATCCAGGTGAATGTGTCGATGTAATCGCTTGGTATGAACCTTCTCAATTTCTTACACTGTATGGCTGGCGTAGATTATCCTGATTTCTTTACTTAATTCCGCATGTAATTAAATACAAGCTCTAACAGAACTCATCCAACGTAATTTTACTACGAACATGAGTACATACAATCACTTCGTTGTTCACAAGTTCCGATACGAAAACTAGGAGAATGTATACGTAATGTTGGCCATGCTATATCGAAGCAAAGCTTGTGGCGAATTCCCGAAGCTGTTTAAAATAAACCACTGATGGATTATTGCAAAGCGAAATTATACCGTTTTCATTATTGTGGCTGACAGTAAAATTTGCTATTTTGACTGTAGGGCAACTAACAATGACTTTTCTTTCTTCCCTAAGCAGTAGTGGTACATCTCCAAACGTAGCAAATGTGAACGTAGAGGAATTTATATGTGATGCTCCTAGTGTGTTACATTGTTACAGCTACATTGTCCAACTCGCCTTGTGGAGGTTGCAACATGGAAGAAGGGATGTGGTGGTACGAGGGCATTCCAGCGTCCATATCTACCCTTGTCCGATGGTAATATTTATGCGGCATCTTAGTATGTGCATTCACGTCCCCAAAACCCAATTTATCCAATAGTTATTTATGCCCATCATAATGTGTCCCAAACTGGTGAAAAATAGCCACCTTTAAGCAGTATCAACCACTCCCTCTGTTAGTTTTATATATATGCACATATATATCTCGTTTTCAGCAAGATCCAGAAGGGCTGCGATTGTGGCGTGGTCAGATTACTCGCGTCTCTAACTGATGACCCCTGGGTTCGATTATCGACAGTCATTTTGGATTTTCGCATGTCGGAAACGTGGTGGACGTTGAAGTTTTTGGGTGGATTGTCTCACGATGATATAGTTTCTACCATAATCGCATTCCGTTGTTACTCCATCTACACCTCCGTTCATTTTCATCAGTGCTAAAGACGTCAGATATAAAGCAGAATTCAGATCTTTCATTCACCCCTTTAACTCGGAAGGCACATTTTGAAAATAATTAATGCAGTGATGCTGCAAAAATGTAAGCAAGTTTTGTAAGTTATTGTTTAAGTTCTTTATTGCTGGGTACTTCAATACATATTTCGAAAAGTAATCTGTGTTGAAAAATTGGTTACTCAGTGACTCTAAGAATGGGTCCACCTTGAAGCTGAAGTATCACGCACAGTTGTGAGAAGAAAGTACATTCTAGTGGACTTCCGTGTAACAATAATTGTAGGTAAATCCTTCGATTCCAAGAGATTGCGCTTAATGCGACTCTTTTCAGTTTAGCAGAACGCAACAGTGCGTTGGACACTTCGTTGGTTTTTAACAGCGTCCAGTCTGACTTGGTTAACATAGACAATGTTGTTTATGGTAATGATGAATAGCACAAAACAAGACAAGAATTATCTCATATTTCTTAACAATGTAAAAAAAAAAAAAATCTGAACTTATAATGTGTTTATCGCCAGCGAAAAGGAGGAGATTTTAAAAGCGCTATAACAAGTGTGTGAAAAATAGAAATGTAAATGGGAATAGGCGAGAAATCTATACTCGTGTGTTTTCAGAAGGGTTTCACAGAATAATCAAGTAATAGCAACAAGAACACAGTTAGAGTAGATATATAATGCGGGAATGGAATGGCCTCTGCTTCAACATGACTGAGGAGAGTTATTTGCATTTCAAGATGTTTATCTCAATAAAAAATAATTAAATTACTCTTTATAACTAAAGGGTAGAGTAAGCACAAAGTCATCCATTAATTGTCTTATATAATCTATCCCAGACAATGCTAGCGTATTACTGCACTCGGTATATGCCTGATGATGGTGTGATCTGATAGTATTTACATGAACTCTTATTTGTGTTTGTTGCAATAATTCATTATTCTAATCATTAAATGCTAACTTATTTTTTATGGTGGATTTATAAATGTCTTTAGCCTTTTTGATAGTTTTGCTGATGCATTTGTAGCTATACAATTTAGCCCTCAGACCAACCAATTCATACATCTCATCCCCACCACACTTATCCTTAAATTAGATCAACAACTTTCTTGTTAGTGGGCGAGTAGCATGGGTGAGTGAGGGTACTCTTGTCAAATTCCATCATAAATGCTGGGTCTGAGACTAAATCCTGGTAAAAGTCCATCATCTCGATTTCATAAATAAAGCTATCGGTGTCCATATATGCCAACTGAATATTTTCATTATATTTCTTCATCGTGACATAATAGTGAAAGCGATACATCAAGTTCTTTGATAAGTCTAATACTGCAAATCCTGCATAGAGGGGCTCATTGTCATCAATGACAGATTTTCATAATAAAATATCCTGTCCTTAAAATATGGTTTTGCAGTCAGTTTCTAAATTCTATTTTCTATGCTTACCAATGCCATTTTTTGCCTCTTCCTTTTATTTCCCATCAGCTTACCAAATGTTGCACTGTTGGCAAGCTTGAATAAATCTTTCTCAATGTCATTAGTAGCAGCTTGGTACTTTTCGGTATTCATATCAATGTAAGTTTTCAACCATTCCATTTGATTATATTACAAAACTCGATGATTCTTCTTTATTAGTAGGCCATGCTCAACTGCTTGTTTCAAATTTACATAATGCACTATATAATTGTTCTTATCTGCCAGAGTTGTCATTAATTTAGTCTGCTTGGCTCCAGGGGGGCACTTATTGTTGGGGAGAAATGGCAAATCTTTATGGTCTTTGTGTAGACTCGCAGGGTAACTGTATATCCACCTCCAGCATGTAGCCTACATCACTATTGTCTGGCACAGTTATCATATCCAGGTTGCTGCTCACCAATTTAAATCCAGAATATGGAAGGGATAATGACATTGCCCACACATACAATTGTTGGCGTCTACATACTGGAGGTATGTTGACGGTTTTTCTGCATCATGTGTCGTAAATTCATACATAAACATCGAAGCATATCACATCGGTAATTACATGGCGAACAACTTGCGTAACACACCCCTGCTCTCGTTATGTATGTGTGTGCACATACATATATTATATAGACACAGTCGAATCTTGTTAATGAGATTTGCAGAATAACCACCTCTTGCAGTATGGACAACAGTTAAGAAATGGGAGTGATTCAGTAATTTGCTGAACGGTTGTAATAGATAGATGTTGGAACCATGCAGACAATAGTACATCGAACAGTGGCTGAAGGGTGCTTGGTGGAGGATCCACACAGCGAATATGACTGTCGAGGTGGACCCAAAGCTGCTCATTTGAGTTCAATTTTGGATGATCAAGGGGTCAAGTAACTACTTGTAAGTCTTTGTCGTGATCCTCTGACAACTCCCGGACAAGTTTGGCTATATAACACATCTTAATGTCCTGCTGGAAGTTCCCATCCACCCCAGGGAAGTGAGTCAAGATATATGAATATATATTATATCAAAGGATGAAGAGATAATTAAATCTGCTGGCAGTGTCTTTCAGAGGTATAAGAGACTAAAACACCTAAATAACAAGTTCCCCATACCATAATACAGCCACCATCAGCTTGTGTTCTTCCAAAAATGTTTTCACGGGTTCAATCCCCGGCCGGGTCACTCCCGAATTTTCGCAAGTGGGAATCGTGCGGAACGACGCAGCTGGCCAGCGTGTTTTCTCGGGGTTCTCCCGTTTCCCCACCCTTGCATTCCGGCGCTGCTACATTCTCACCTCATTTCACCCTCATCGGCTCTCAAGACCTCGTTGTTAAGAGCCACCCAGATCTCACAACTCAACTCAACATTCTTACAGACAAATTGTAATAAACCTTGCATCAGAGGTCAAGCAGAACAACATAATTCATTGCACGTCATGGTAAGGCAGCGAAAAATGCGATTTTCAGAGATCTCCACTCAGCCAGGATGTGACTGGCTATGTTCTCATCGAACGGACAAATACGACTTTCTGATACTGTGCGTTTTTATGTTCTACTCCGCCGCTGAAGCAATCGCGTACACAGTACTGCGCTATTGTGCCCGCTCGAGCTGCATTGTGCGAGCTTTACGTTTCGAAGAGTGCATAATGGAGTGTGCTCCGTCGCGCTGCCAGAAACATGACGGCTGGACTCGTCTCCTGCGCGTGTACTCTTCCTCGTCTTTTACCTTGTTCCTTTGTACGACAGTTTACTGCTCTCTTCTAATTACATGTTTTACCTTTACTTCAATGAAGAAAAGTTATGTTTTCAGTTTGAAAACAGCGGCCCGAGGGGTATGGGGGGTATTTTAAGCTACCACAGATGTCCTTGTGTCTGTATATGGCTGTGTGCGCGCTTCTCTTATTCCGTGTGAGTCTGTATTTTTTTTAGTTCCAGAATTACGCCATTGTTTGCAATTGAAATATTATTCGGAATGTTCATTAGTAATTGAGTCATGACCCCAACCCCCCTCCCATGAACAACTTTCCCCTTTGTTTGTTCCTTTTGTTCCTTTTTTTTTTTCTCTCTCACAAATTCGAGAAATTAGTGTAATCGCACTGTAAGATTTAACTATCTGGTTTTATCGCCATAAATTGTGCGTTTAATGACTTTCGCACCTACTTCTGATTTCTGTATATTCTAGTATTACACATGTTTTCGTGTATGAATGAGTTTCGTAGATAAACTGTTATGGTCTTTAGCACCGAGGATGGTGAGTTATGCAAGGATGAAACAGCGGCAGGATGAAACTGTGGGAAATGGAAGTACTTCGATAAAATCGATCGGGAAACAGTAACGTCCGCCACGTTTCCCACACGCTAAGTCCGCGTTTGACCCCGCCATGAATTGAATTTTCCTCACTGTAGTGGGAGTCGGGTGGTTAGACCACTACAGCACAACGGCCATAGGCTCAAATATTTGTCACTGTTTTATTAGACTAACGGGAAACCTAGTCTTAAAACGAATTGGTTATTTCAGAAACAACAAAAGATATCAAAAGAAATAGCATTATTCTGGTCATTATTCAGATTTTTTGATGGTCAAGAAAAGTAGCCCTTAATGCAGACACGACACATGTCGAAAAGTTATGTTATTTACGTACGAAAACACTTGATGCAAGGAGAAGATTCATAATCTACTTCAGCCTTTCAAACCAATGCACAGCAGCTGATGGGTTTGTATTTTCAAGAAGTTATGTTATTGTGCCTGGTGTTTGAGTTTGCTGTTGTTTTCAATACGTTTATTGGTTGAATGTGTATTCTAACAGTCCCGATAATAAAAGAAAATGGGAGGCTAGGAATATGAAATGAATGTGGTTACAAATGAAATGTTATTGAAAAACTACTGTTCAATAGTGCCATCTAAACAAATTTGAAGTGCGCAACAGACAATAATGTTGAGTTGAGTTGAGATATTTGAGTGGCTCTTGAAAACGAGGACTTGAAAGCGGATGAGGGTGAAATGAGGTGATAATGGAGCAGCGCCAGAATGCAAGGGCGGGGGAAATCAGATAAACCCTGAGAAAGCCCGTCGACCAGCGGCATCGTCCGGCACGACTCCCACTTGCAAAAATCCGGGAGTGACCCGGCCTGGGATTGAACTGGGTTCGCCTTGGTGGGAGGCGAGCGAGCTAACCACTCGGCCATCGCGGCCCCCAACAGAAATTGTATATTTCACTAAACGTGTTTTTGGACTCGCATTTGGGACGATTTGGGTTTGAATCCTGGTCCGCCCATCCTGATTTCGGTTTTCCATGGTTTCCCGAAATCAACCCAGGTGGATGCTGGGATGGTTCCTACTACAGGCCATGGGCGATTCCTTCAATTTTCCTTCCTCTCTGAGCAACTTGATCCGTCTCTAATGACCTCGCTGTTGACGAGACGTTAAGTTTTACCTACCCACCTATCCACCTACTAAACGTGTCAAAATTAACAAAAAAATTTAAATTATTTTGATTTCCTGCACAACCAATCTTTATAAGGGTGGCGTATGATGAAAAACGGTAAACTGAGCTTTTTTGAAAGCCCCGCCTAAGATCTACCTGTATACACATTGTGTATTATTCCAACATATGTAGATTTAACACTGCCATGGATCCGACCACTTTATTCGTGCGTCGCGTCGGTCATGTAAAAATTCAAAATTACAAAAAAAAAATGTTTTTTACAAATGTGTTTATTTATACGCTTAAATGCACTAAAAAAACATAAAGTACGATAATTAAATTCAGTATTCACAAATGTTAACATAACGTTTTTAATTCAATGCTTAGACATGGAACTACTTCTCTTCAGTGGTTACCAACTTTACTGGGCGTAGGCCAGTCAGTGTGTACGTTAAACTATATGCAAGTAGGGGCAGTGACATTTTTCAAAGGTTGATTTAAGAAGTGCTCACTTTACCGTGTACAGCATTTAATGTAATTCCGCGGACCAATTTGACCTGCATGAGCTCCATCAACACGGTCTGCGGTCCCAGGCGAGCAGGCACGAACTTTGTGTGCCAGCAATGATGACGTCAAGCACGGCAGCACTGCGTGTCTGGAGCCCAGCATCAGGCGCTCTGTTTGTCGCTGCGCTGTGCTCAACCAGCCGTGCCGCCGTCCGAGACGCCAGCCGACCGCCGGGAAATTGCGAGGGGAAATGACTCTCCTGACAGATGTTCTACCGGCTCTCTTTCCGCGCAGTTTGCTGATTAAAAGGAGCAACTAAGCGTGAATCTATCTCAGTCTGTTAATGAAATGTTTAGAGTGAATCCGTCCAAGACTTCGTGACCCATTTGTTTTCGGTTGGTCTCTCCCGCAAACCTCAGATGATGCGTCAATTGCTCATTGCAAAATCTAATCACCACCGCCTGTGCGAACAATTAGTTGGGTAATTATTTCGTTCAGAGAGTGTGTAACTTATAATAAAATAACATAACATATACTTTCACAGCTCATTATGTCTACATGTTAAATCACTTGCACGTTTCTGAAAATAATAAATATTTCTATAAAAATCATTAGGCATGGAGCTAGTTCATTATTTAACGTAATTAAATTATTCTAAGCAAACACTTCGTTCACAAATAATACCAAGGAAAACAGTAAGAAATTATGTGCCATGTTTTCGGTTAGGTGAGAAATATTTACAAATTTTTACGTTGCTGGACATGGACATCGCTACACTCTCTTACGTGAAACTATATTAAACCTTCACAGGTTGATAGATGATGGTACAAATGAGCAGTGATTAGTCTCTCATGCATAGAGGGCGCATTGTGTAGCGTCCGTAAAGCACGTGTTCAATATGGGTTAGAGTCTCCGCTCGCGGCTATACAGGCAGCGATGCGACGAGGCATTCAATCATACAGAAGACGGATAGTGTCCTGAGGCACTATGCTTCCTGCAATCACACGCGCACAGTATATCAACCGGTGTTTGGGCAAGTGGCTGACAGTGGTGTGAACGTCGTCCCATCGTATCCCACTCGTGTTCAACAAGGAACATATCTGGAGAGCTGGCAGGCCAAGGAATCGTGTCCACATTTTGTAGTTTTTGTTGGGTCATTCGAGCGGTATGGGAACGAGAATTTCTATTTTGAACACGTGAATAATGTTCAGATGTTTGGTACGAATCTTCGGAGCCATTTTTATGTACAACAAAACTACAAAATTTAAATTTTTTCATGTTGTTGGGTTTATTTTTTTTTTCAGCCTCCTAATTCTGTTCCGGTTGATACATTTCATGAAGAGAAATATACTCATATTTTACCTCATATTCCTTCATGAACCTTCTTCAAAACCTGTCATATTACATGTTATTGATGCCAGTGATGCTCTATAGAGAGTTTTATAAATTATGATTATTGATTTTATAATATTTCTTTTAAAATGCATGTAACAACGTATAGAATTATTTTTAGACTACAAAAAACTTTTAGTGAAAAAAATATTAACTGGATTTGTTTTTATTCGTGTTGTGCAGTAATTTACTGCTAGGTGATTTATAACTAAATCCAACGGCATGGTTGTCGACCACTCAGTGTGAGGTCGAATCCTTATAAATCAGGTACCTTATTTTGGTGTCCCGGGACTGCTTCAGTTTAAACTGCTTTTGGTTTACTGATGCTGAATGCATCATAATCCATAGGGATCAGGTCCGGTGACCTATGGTTGGCCAAGTTATTGCGAACACTCGTTGATCTCCGTAACCCTTCCGAATCAGACCGAAGATCAAGAATGTGATTTTCTCATGTGTCTCATATAACATTGTACAACTCGGAACATTCATCACCAATCATCGCCTACACACGTATGTACGACGTACGTTTATGTAAAATCTCATAATAACCAACACATTTTTTTTTCAAGTTATCGTATATTTCATTGGTATTTTGAAAGAGGGAATATGAGAGAAACAGGGCAATAGTCCATCACCTGTTTAGCCTAGTTGCCACATTAGCGTTATGTATTGTCTCCAGTACAGCTACAGAGGACCCTCAAATTAAGTGTGTAAATGCTCATTGATTTGTGTCTTAGACGCTCTTGGAGATTGCTTAAGTGTTTAATAAAAACTGTATTTTATGTGAATGGATACACGTCTGCCACAAAAAAAATTTATCTTATATTTGTACCACATACTGTTCAACATGTAGACATGAAATGTGAATACTTCTCCATTAGATCATATTTTTTAGACTGCGTGGTTTTTGTAAAATTATATACCAAAAATAAAAATTTTACGGTTTTTGTAATACACAAATAAAACAAACTGAACTATTAGCAGAAAATTTAACAAGGGCAACATTATGATGCCCTTGATTTAGGACTAGATCTAAATCATTTTAAGGCACGCATAGCAAACGTTATTTTACAGAAATTCAAGGGCACCCGCAATTAAAAAATTTGCAAGAATTTCCTCATTTTAGCCATTTTTCTTTAATTTGAAAAAACATTTCATTGTACGATTTATAGACGTCTTGAAGCAGCTATTGGCAATTTCTTTCAGTGTGAATTATCACATTTATGCACGTACGTTAAATTTCATTGTTTGTAAATGTATAAAGCAGAAAGATTGCGATTTTGATATGTATCTATGCGAAAAAATTAAGCTGAAGTTTTTTTTCGCGAGGAAAGAGTAATCGGTGATAATGTGCACAAGTTGGCCAGCATGTGGTACAAATATAGAATAACATATGTTTCCGTGGCCAAGGTCCTCAAACTCTAAAATTTCGGAGAAAAATATAATTTTGGTGAAGATATTTTTTATTAATTGAATAGTCAATTTTTTGAAAATGATAGAATGCGAGTTTTACACGCACGTCCCGCGACCCCGTTCAACCAGTGACGTCAGTGTGGAGCGCGCTTCTCCGCCTCGCCCTATACACCTCCGTCACGACAGACGGAATCGCATTACTCCGTAGCCTGCCGTCCACAAATAGTGACACAATGCGTCGATCACACGCTCGGCTTGGCGGCGCAATTATTTACGCAAGTCTGCAGAGTAGTATTTATAGCTTCCTCCAAGCCTGGCTGAGAGAATTCTTACGTGCCGGCTACAGCGGCGAAGGACACTTGACTGCTATACCGCACTTCATCGCACATCCCCTGCGGAGCGCCGTTCTTAGGATGAATACTTCCGACTGCTTAAGAGGACTATGTACTAAAACATTTCCTGCGAAATCGTTGTTTGCGTTGAAAACTTGTATCTCGGCAAATAAAAGTTCTAGAAATATGACTTCATGTCGGAAAAGGTTAACAAAAAAAAAACCTATGTTCCTATATTTTTACTTTTATAATATTTTAAGTGTACCTATGGAGGGAAAAAAAATGTCAAAATTGTGAAATACGTACTGCATTTTTAAAACTCACCTATGCAATTTCCTTAAAACGTTGGAGAAAAAGTACTATTAAACGCACTTGTGGGCTTCCATAGCGTGTAATGAAGTCCCACTGTTACAGATGTAATTTGCACAGTACAGCGTCTCGACGCAAACACTGCACGCCTTGCGCGTAGGGGCGATGAGGCGCTAGGGGCGCGTGTTAGTGTCGCCCGTATCGCACCCTCGCTTCTTGACCTTGAACGTGCAGCTACGCAGTCCTCTCAAGGGGGTAGTATCCACTCCATCTTCGAAATTTCTTACAAATCTTCGTAATGAAAATGTATGACCAGAAATAAAAAATCAAAGCTAGACATAACATAGAGGACTACTTAACGAAGTTTTTTTTAAATTTGTAGGGTTTAAATCNCGTCTCGACGCAAACACTGCACGCCTTGCGCGTAGGGGCGATGAGGCGCTAGGGGCGCGTGTTAGTGTCGCCCGTATTGCACCCTCGCTTCTTGACCTTGAACGTGCAGCTACGTAGTCCTCTCAAGGGGGTAGTATCCACTCCATCTTCGAAATTTCTTACAAATCTTCGTAATGAAAATGTATGACCAGAAATAAAAAATCAAAGCTAGACATAACATAGAGGACTACTTAACGAAGTTTTTTTTAAATTTGTAGGGTTTCAATAATATCTGTATTTTCTCATGTGGGATTGAAATTATTAAATAAATAGGTAATGTTTGATTACGGCTACAGATGTGAAANATATCTGTATTTTCTCATGTGGGATTGAAATTATTAAATAAATAGGTAATGTTTGATTACGGCTACAGATGTGAAACTTATGATGTAAGAAAAATGAGTGGTATTTCGAAATAACTGTTGAAATGTTCAATTTGCCTTGACAAGCTTGATTTTTAAATATTGACTCCGAAAATTAAGTTATGGAGGAAAAACGTAAATCTAATACGACAAGGATACTTCCCCCTTAAGCCTGCTCCATAGTTGTCACACGGGTGTCATTGTAAGCCACGTGTCTATTCTAATTTTTAAAGACACTATTGACTATTTTAGTATAAATCTTCATTTAAGACACAAATGAAAGTTGATATTTTGCCGCCCACTCATACATTTGAAACATAAATGTGGTCGTTGTAAAGTGTCAAAGTCAGCAAAAATCGCTGTAAGTAGCCCTCTGTTTTCGATATTTATTCTTGTGTAAAACAGTGTTTTAAGTTATAGCGACAATGCTTAAAGTCACCGCTTAAATTCTTGGGGNCGATATTTATTCTTGTGTAAAACAGTGTTTTAAGTTATAGCGACAATGCTTAAAGTCACCGCTTAAATTCTTGGGGGAAACACAACACATGCGAGACTTGTTTGTGGTGTTTTCCATCGCCGTCGCAATACTTCGTTATGGTCTGATGNTGGGGAAACACAACACATGCGAGACTTGTTTGTGGTGTTTTCCATCGCCGTCGCAATACTTCGTTATGGTCTGATGTGACCTTGAAGGCTTTTACATTGTTCAACAGGGATTACCCTTAATTGTATGCGCACATGTCAGTATTCCGTAATGTATCACAGCCTAACACTTTGAAACCCTGGGAGTATTTATGAAGTTACTTTTACGTTCACGTATCGACGATGACTATCAGTGGAACAGCTTCAAATGTAACCTTTAAGTTAAAATTTCTCGAGCCAAGATATTTCGTATAATTTTTAATTTTTGATACTAATTATTTTGGTATTTTTACGTGTTATTTCGGTAATTCTAAGTGTCGATTTAATGATTTCTGTGCTTATGTCAATTCTTCCAGCTCTTGTAATTTTTTTGGGACGTACGGGTGACGAAAAACAACCGACTAGGATCAGTGGTACGTGCATTTAAACACACAAAAACGTGCGAGTTTTCCAACAGAATTTATTTGAAAGCTTGGATCATGGCAGAATCCAGCACACACATTGAACCCAAAACATAACGTAGTTGTTAATAGAACTACGACACTTCTTCCACACTGACATATATTTAATTGTTAATACTCTCTATCTTATTGCTGATTGAAAAGATTTTATAAGCACATCCTCGTTATGTTCTTGGTCAAGTTCATCCAGTACCACTTCACAGTTCCTGTAACTGTGATATCGTTTATCAAAGATGCATAACTGCTTATAAACGTTAGTGTACTGTGATGTAGTANAGCTTGGATCATGGCAGAATCCAGCACACACATTGAACCCAAAACATAACGTAGTTGTTAATAGAACTACGACACTCCTTCCACACTGACATATATTTAATTGTTAATACTCTCTATCTTATTGCTGATTGAAAAGATTTTATAAGCACATCCTCGTTATGTTCTTGGTCAAGTTCATCCAGTACCACTTCGCAGTTCCTGTAACTGTGATATCGTTTATCAAAGATGCATAACTGCTTATAAACGTTAGTGTACTGTGATGTAGTAGTTTTGACATATTATTTGTTCCGTGCTTCGGCGAAGACGTCTTTAACAAATAAAAAAAAAAGTTGCGTGTACTTATGTACGCGCGTTTGAAGTTATACTTCTTTGGCGTGACTTAAATAAAATTTTATTACGTATGCAAACAATTTATGTAAGTAGGAAAAACGATAAAATGACCGAAGAAAGACATTTAATACAATTAATAAAGGTTTGATTAAAGAATATAATTAAATTACCCTCAACGCGCCAAATGCAGTATAACTTAACAAAATAATACTTACAAATAATTAACTTGAAATACTTCAAAACACTTTCAAAATTTTATTATACAATTTTAGTCACTGAATTAATTTTCATGGCACAATGTAAGTAAAATTAATTAATAAGATATATATATATATATATACACATATTCACAATGGATTACTAATATAAATTAAATGTTTTGCGATTTGCTCACTACATGAATTGATTTTCTGTCGGTTTTAGATATAACCACGTGCCATGCTGTGCACCTTGCGTTTGTATATAGCTAGACGACACGCGCATGAGCGTTGGGTCATATCTCTACCACGTTCAAAGTCAAATTTCGTTACACTGTGCGCGCAACTTCCGTTGCACACTAAACTTTTACTGTCAACGCGCCAAAAGAAGTACACTGAAGAGCCAAACAAACTGGTACACTTGCCTAATATCGTGTAGGGCCCCCGCGAGCACGCAGAAAAGCCGCAAGACAACGTGGGATTGACTAGACTAATGTCTGAATGTATGCAGGAGGCATTTCACATCATGAATCCTGCAGGGCAGTCCACAAATCCATAGGAGTGCGAGGCGGTGGAGATCTCTTCTGTACAGCACGTTACAAGGCNTGGACTAGACTAATGTCTGAAGGTATGCAGGAAGCACTTCACACCATGAATCCTGCAGGGCAGTCCACAAATCCATAGGAGTGCGAGGCGGTGGAGATCTCTTCTGTACAGCNAACAAACTGGTACACTTGCCTAATATCGTGTAGGGCCCCCGCGAGCACGCAGAAAAGCCGCAAGACAACGTGGGATTGACTAGACTAATGTCTGAATGTATGCAGGAGGCATTTCACATCATGAATCCTGCAGGGCAGTCCACAAATCCATAGGAGTGCGAGGCGGTGGAGATCTCTTCTGAACAGCACGTTGCAAGGCATCCCAGATATGCTCAATAATGTTCATGTCTGGTGATTTAGGTGGCCAATGGAAGTACTTAAAGTCTGAAGAGTGTTCCTGGGCCCACTCGGTAGCAACTCTCGACGTGTGGGGTGTCGCATTGTCCTGCTGGAATTGTCCACGTCCGTCGGAATGCACAATGGACATGAATGGGTGCAGGTGATCGGACAGGATGCTTACGTATCTGTCACCTGTCAGAGTCGTATCTAGACGTATCAGGGGTCCCATTTCACGCCAACTGCACACGCCCCATACCATGACAGAGCCTCCACCAGCTTGAACAGTCCCCTGTTGACATATAGGGTCCATGGATTCATGAGGATGTCTCCATACCCGTACACGTCCATCCGCCCGATACAATTGGAAACGAGACTCGTCAGACCAGGCAACGTGTTTCCAGTCATCAACAGTCCAATGGGGATGTTGGCGGGCCCAGACGAGGCGTAAATCTTTGTGTCGTGCAGTCAACAACGGTACACGAGTGGGCCTTCGGCTCCGAAAGCCCATATCAATGATGGTCCGTTGAATAGTTCGCACACTGGCACCTGTTGATGCCTCAGCATTGAAATCTGCGCCAATTTGAGAAAGGATTGCATATCTGTCACGTTTAATGATTCTCGTCAGTCTTCGTTTGTCCCGTTCGTTCACGATCTTTTTCCGGCCACAGCGATGTCGAAGATTTGATGTTTTACCGAATTCCCGATATTCACGGTACACTCGTGAAATGGTCGTACACGAAAATCCAAATTTTATCGCTACCTCGGAGATGCTATGTCCCATCTCTCGTGCGCTGACTATAACATCACGTTCAAACTCACTTAAATCTTGATAACCTGCCATTATAGCAGCAGTAACCGATCTAGGAACTTTGCCAGACGCTTATTGTCTTATATATGCGCTGCCGACCGCATCGCGTTACTCTGATTGGTTCAATACCTCTGTTATTTGTATACGCACGCCTATACATTTTTTTTTTGGCTCTCCAGTGTATAACTTCAAAAAGTACTCGACTTTTCTCTGTGCCATCGTTAACATTTTTATTCTTCTGTGCCGTGTTACAATGATGCCTATTTTTTAACATTGTTAATGTGCCTTCAAGCATTTTTTTGTTTCTTTGATGTCTTATGCGTGAAAAACAAGCGGTGGATACATTTCTGGGATATATTTTATGATTCATTAGTTTCTGATTGTAGGTTTTAATTTCAATAATAAACGTCAATGTACATATTAACAACGTATAGTGCTTATAACAATATCACAGTTAATTACTTTTTCACTTCCAATGACAAATAAAGAGAGTATAAAAGAAAAAAATGCATTAATTTACAAAGGAATTGTAGATACAAAGGTTGAACTTTTCATCTAGAGAAAGGGGGAAATTAAGAAAACGTGACAGTAATACAGGTTTGGAGCTTTTTAACTATAGACGTTCAACCTCTAAGATCCGCATTGGTATACCTTGTCAATACATCTTGGTCGTAAAAGGTAAAATGGGGGAGTGATAATTTCAAAACTGAGATCCCCATTTGGATAGTGTGTCGGCACGTGCGTATTTTCTCGGGTAGCTCGCATTTCCCCTTTACCCCTACCTTTTCGAACGTCATAGGGCGCGCGCTCACCTGGAGATTATGCGTCAGAAACAAGGGCGCGATAAATATAGCACTAGCACGCGCAACAAGTGCCTTATCTCCTGCACGTGCAATGTAACACTCAATTATCGCGCAGCTTTTAGCTAGGCTGCGTGGAACTGTTCGTTCTTAGTCCGTGACACCACCATTTTAACCGACCTCCCGTGGCACAGTCGGTTGGTGCGCCGCCGCTCTGCGGGGCGGGAGGCTCTGGGTTAGAATCCTAGGTAAGGCATAGGTGTTCGATTTAAGGCCATAAGTTAGTTTATAAGCGGTCCCCTGATTATCTTTCAGGCATAATGCCAGCGGACGTTTATAAGCCCTTTATAATACAATCATTTTATTAGCGCAACGTTCGTAGGAAATTTTTGTGTAGGTCCCTACACAGGTTTCGCAAATATTCACGAAGAGTATCTTATGCACCAACAGTAAAAATTGCCGTTTTTCTCTACAGCCAATGGCTACTGTTAATGTCCGCAATATATGGCATGGTGGATTCCGAAATAACCTGAAGTGTAATTTATTTCTTATGAAAGCAGATTGCCCACAGTATAGGGTTTATTTTCAATGAAGGTTTTCAAATACCCTGCAGCTGAATTCACGAGGCAGTGAGACGGGCATCTTAATTTCGCCTTTTCACATTACCAGTAGTGTTATCCATTCGCAGGGTACTCGCACTTAGCTCAATTGTTTACTCGTCGACACAGCAGTTGCCTGGATGCTGTTCTGCAGCTGACTTCGCCTCGCCACACAATACCCATAGCCTATTCACCATTTCTTCACACTTTTTTAATCCAACCTTTGAAAAATAACCCCATGTACGACATGTTTGGTTGTTTCCTAGATATGCTATGTATCACAAGCTTTTTATACTTCTCGTTACATACAATTATTTTAATTTTGTTTAAATGCAAATTTACTTTCATTTTATCTATAAATTGTAATATTTCATTTATAATTAATATGAATTAAAACAGAGAGAAAATAGGTGTGTTGATAATGCCTAGCAAATAAATAATTTTCTTGCAAAACATTATTACACTAAGTGCGCTCAAATGCGGTGCGTTCTCCCTGTGGTGTAATTTTCTAGACTCGGTTAAGCTTTGGTTGCATGAGGCGGAGGAATAGCCTGGAAGTAGAGCTTTAGCAGGGCTTCAGAAAAGTTGGAAGTAACTGTGGACGGACTACAGAAATATAACAGCGGAAGTTCCGCGCTTATTGCGAACTCCAGCCTCGATCGCCTGCAAAGCAGCCTGGCTTGCTGGCGATATGGCGTAGAATCATTCGTCAGTCGTGAGCGCGCTCGCGTGCACTGCTGGAGAGTCGATCTACGTGTCGCGTGGTGCCACGGATGCCAGGAGCTCCCAACTCAGTTCTGCGAAGGTTTCACTGAAGAAGATAGCACCAGCGTAGATGTCTGCAATACGCTGGCGAGATGTGACGTGCGGTGTGAGACCGCGGCTCCATTCAGCGCTGGCCAGTGTTACACTTGCGAGGCTAGGGACGGAGAAGCATCCGTAGACTTATCCTGCGGTAATCAATATTGGCAAACAAAACAATGAACCCTATAACTTGAAACGATGCGTCAGCCAAGTGATGTTATAAATACACACGTGTTAATATTAACTTACTTTAATTCTTATGTGCGCAAAACGAAAAGAAGGTGATGAATTTCAGAAGCCATTAATGTTAAATATTGTGTCCAGTGAGACGTTAAGACCTGGAACTACTTTTCATAATTTGCTACCCACTCTATTGTGAGTATTGCGGTCAATACTTTCGTTATAATATATGCAGATACAGATAGTGATTTTTTTTCCAAAGGTTGATTTCAAGAATGCTCATTTTATCGTAAATCATCTATAGTAATTTTTCCTAAATTTAATACATATTTTAAGCAGGATGCTGATATTTACGTACATTTTTCGTCTCTTGTGTGGTTTTCGACAGCATCGAACACAAATTGCTAATATCTGGCCACATCTTTTATTCGTCAGAAAGAGAGAGAGAGAGAGAGAGAGAGAGAGAGAGAGAGAGAGGGGCTTTTCTCTCATCGAGAAGCATGTAAAACGTTCTAAACTGTAGATTGTGGAGCATGTTAAGATTCTGATATCTTCAGCCAGACCTACCAAACCGTTCCAGGTACGAGTATGAGTGATGGTTTTTAGACTTCGATAAACATAAATGTATATTGACACATCAAAACTGAGCATTACTCAAGTTTCATGCCTTGAAGTAACCAAAGATAATCCTGGTACAGTTACGTACAAGTGGAACAGTTCTAGTGATACGCTGGAAAGGGAGACATGTCGTGTTGTGAAAAGAGGAGTCACTGTAGGTGATGTGTCAGCGCAAGTTGAGGGTTTGCCAGGTGTACATCCACTGGCTGAGCACAAAATGATAGATCTTCGTACAGTGTTAAGAGTTCATCGCTGAAGAAAGCGAGCAGTTTAACCATAGCATTTTAAGTGCCTAGTAATCAACACTGAACATTTGTAGGCACATGATGAGTATAAAAGAATACCCCAACTTTGAATGTCTATAATATCAAAACCAAACAACCTAAAACATTAGTTGATCAATCAAATGAACCGTGGAACCATGCAGTCTGTTTACCATATCTTCACAAATGTTAAATATGACTACCACGAGTGGCCCGAACGACATCTACGTGATAATCAAACTCGTTCCACACTCTTGTTTATTCCACGCTGTGTTTATTACTTACAGGGCAATTTTTATTTGTAAAAGTGGCGGAGGAATAAAAATGGTTGATGGGAGAAAAGTAACTAGGGCCTCAAAAGTGCTCACTTTATTGTGAACAGCCTATATACGTGTGTGTGTATATCTATATATATATATATAAGAGCCTCGAATGTGCTCACTTTACCGTGAACAGCCTATATACGTATATATATTATATAATATATGGCAGAAATAAGTTTAGCCCCGTTATTAAATTAAAACAAGGCTACTTTGTACGTACGGTACTCATTTCGCCAGACAGTTGGAGAGACACTATACACTATGGTTAAAGTAGCGCAAGTTATCATACTTGCAGTAGTAGCAGTGATGTGTGGTGAAGTGTTGCAAGGTAAGCTGGCGCTTGCTCAGTGCTGTACACAATCGGCGCACGCAGCAGGAACCAGTAACCAGAGTGGAGTCGGGAGAAACTGAATGTGTTGCGGTGACTCACGAGAGAGCAGCGAGGCGCCCATTACACACGTGCTGTGCCGTCAACAGCACTACTATGTTTAAGTGGCCGATGTGTAAACTAGCAAACGATTAGGTATAGCACAGAGGAAACACAGCTTACCTTGCAACAGTTCACCACACGCCGCTGAGTAGTGGTAGTCTCGAGAGGAAAGGTTTACGCAAGTGTGTGAGAGGTTGCACCTTACAAGTTGCAATTACATTTACTTTCTCTTATGTGGCAGTTCTAACAAGAATATTAATCCCCATTAGTGAGGAATTGAGAAGTTCTTTATGAAGGGACTCCTACCGAATACCACCAGAGCAGCAGCAGGCTGGAATAGAACTCACGCCCTCCTAAACGTTTGTCAGACATTTTACAATAGGACCACATGGTAGGTGTTGCCAGAAACGTTTCCTTTATCCGTTTAAATATATATTTTTTTTTCTGATCCCTTCTGGACTACGACTGGTGGATTCGGTTTCAAAGTAGAAAATCGCGCGATGTGAAAAAATGACGAGCCCGGTTGATCATTCCACTATGCACGAACTACTTCTCGTAGTAGGAAACAAGATGGGTCAGTGTGCTTGGCCGGGTCCAGCGACCTTTGGCGCACGGGTGAGCCGTTTTATTCCACTTCTCGGAGCACGCAATTTGCCGAAAGTGGGATGGACAATGGACAGAGGTCGTGGACCGCAGGGGTAATGTCCCAAGGGTGACCGAGGGAGATTCGAGGCTATTCGCCAGAGCAGCTGCTCATCTGACCGCTATCTAGCTGCGGAAAATAGTACTGCATGTGCAGGAACAAGACGCCCCAGAGTAAAGGACCGACCAACTGTGAAATTAGACGCTGTATTTTTTCTCAAGATAAGACAGTCATGTTTGTCTTGGCATTTAATTGTTTATATATATATAAGGTCATTAAGACGAAATGAAAAACGTTATGTTCATAACGTACCCATTATATTTCTCTCATCGATTTGAAAAATCTAACAAATTACTGGTTTATTCCAGGCAAAATAAATTTTATAAAAATTTCTTCACACTTATAAGATGCAATCCAAAAATGTTTTTATTTGGGATTCTTTTCAATGTTTTGATAACGTTACTCAATTTATGAATTGTTTTCTTACACATCTATATGCCTTGACATGTGCGTTTACATGTAATACTTATCTACTTTCCGTGATACATAGGAAATTGCTCAAGTAACTTCTTGGTTAATTTTCGTGAACCGTACAGATTTCTTCTTTTCCTATATAATTTATATCCTATTTGCAATAAATTATGATTTTGTTAAATCGACAAGTTGTGTATCTCGTATTATTTAACAGTGTAAAATTTTACATTAAAAATGTTTTCCTGGAATATAATTCCTATCACCGCGCATGCCACTTAAGTACTAAGTTCCAGTTTATAAATAAATAGTTCCTACTGATATTATTTTATCTTTGTCAAAATGTACCACATGGCATGCCGACAATAAAATTGCAAAATACAACTCTGAATAAATGCTTGAATTTAATAAAGGTTATGGTAATGCGAAAGTATTACAGTGAATTATCACATATACTAACAAAAATGTACTTTACACTGATAACAAAATAAACGTTATGCTACAATATTCAAAAACCGTATTAATACACGGTGTAGCCTCGTAATGCAACGAGGCTTGTACTCTCGTATGCATGTGGCATGAATATATGTGGTATGTACCATTCTGGTTATTAACCTCTCCTCAAAAATCGGTAACTGTAAGTAGTTTAACAGAAGATATTAGTCATCGCCCCATCATGTGCCATATATTTTAAATTGAATATATGTCTTACCATCGTACTGACCGGAGCAGATGAAACAACTTGCATAACATTGTCACTATGCAGCAAAGGGATTTTGCCTCTCTCACGTGACGATTAGCATTTCACAAGCATGAAAACTCCGAAGGAATAAAATCAACACCTACACGACGTATAATTGGTTCCCCGTTTATTTGCCATTCGTGTCACCAATAGAGTTTCTGTACCATCTCGACTCGGCAAAGTCGGGTTTGGCACAAGGCTCGAGCTATGTAAACACTGACATTTAACTGCTCGATATCAATCGTATCCTAGCGGAAATAGGGAGGGGAAGGCGGACTTTAAAATCAAATAAATTTAAAATCACGCCCATAATGCAACGAAAAATGTACTTGCCGAAGTTACGCAAATATACATATCTCAGCCCACAACTCTTAAGTGGCGCTACCGTCGTGCTAGCTCTGGCATACCAGTGACATCCGGCCTTACAGAAGAAAGCATGGCACACACCCATACATTAGTATCGGTCACCAAACCGACTTTATATGTAATTAAAAAAAACAGTAGATTTCATAACTTCTAAATATCGACCTACAATTCAAGCATTCCTTTTAATTGTGAAATTTTTCCTAAATCTGCCATAAGTATGATTTGCTGTGATGATGATGTGGAGCGACCACCATTCACGACATACCTTCAGAGATACTACTAAAATAACCTAAAAACGGAATTTTTCACTCTTCTTAAAATTAAAGCTTCACAAATTCACCGAAACTAAAGTTTCAGTAAAAAAAAAAAATTCACACACTGATATCGATATCCGTTTCTTAGCACCTTTCTCAATATTACCTAGTGTTTCCTACTAAAACATAAATTCACTTTCGTGGTATATACAGTTAGCCTAGGGCCCTTGTAGTTACCTATCTGCCACTACTTGTTTCTTTCTTCTTGCTTCTTAATCACATTTTGCAATATTAAACTCAGGTTACATATTTTACAAGTTTTGACTTAGGTTAGGATGGATGGGTGACTTAGGCTGAACCAAACTGGACCCACCTTATTACAACATGTTGCGTAGCATGTGAAATATGTAAGTAGGTGTTTTCCTTCCGAAACAACAATTCGCGTTCCTGTCCCAGTAATGACTGCGTAACGGGAATGCCAAAAATTTTGGAAGTTTCAAGCGCTGCAATACTTTACTTTTACAAACACCAAAGGGGAGATAAGTGTGTAACTTCTGGCACCCTAGTAACTCCAGAAGTTGTGTCGACGATTACGTTCTGGAAGATACCACTCTTAATGGCGACACCATGCAAGCAAACGGCCACCACATGCGTAAATGCTGAATTAAACATTACCGATAATCAGTTGATTCCCCTGGTGATTCTATTACACCACTGGAGAAATGACTGTAAGAAAGTCATGAAGGTTTGAAAATTATTTTGTCTGGAAATAAATATCACTTAAATTATTCCTTTTGTAACTTACTTTACTACATCTGAGTAAAGATTTAGATATTAAAATGAAAAACAATAATTTTTGTGTAGAATTTCAGGAATAAAACAAAGATTGAATTAAATTAATTGTGATTTACCTAATCATCTACAAACTATTCTATGACAAACAAGCTGAAACTTAAAAAAAAAAAAAAATGCATTCAAATCAAGGCAGTTATGAATCCGTTTTGTGTCGCATCATACGTTTTATATCATATTATATTTTGTAATTGTTTTTAAATATATAAGTACGCTGATTCTGAAAGCAATTTGACACTTTGTTATTTGTATTGTTTCTCGTGGAGTTCGCCGAACTGTAGGTTGAATGTACGGTAATCGGTTCATTGACTCGACCCGAAGTTCTGTTACAGCTCTTCAGCAGTTTACTTTGGAAAGTTTAAAGGTATCGTACTTTTTTATAGAACTTTAGAGATAATCTGTTAGAAATGTTAGTGGACTTTGTTTTGGTAATGAGTAGCAGGATCGTTCTCTGAACCAACGAGCTTATAAAATTTATTTTCTTTCTCCCGGGATAAAACCACAACCCAAATACTCTCTGCTTCCCCCTTACACTATCAATATTAGTACAACAAAACCAGTTACCCTCCCCTTAAGCATGTTATGACTTTGACGTAGAACTATTTTGGGACAATAATGTTACATGAGATCGATCCCAATGTTGTGTTTTTCGATACTGTACACCTCACATACATTTTTTGAAGGATACGCTTGATAACTTTTCTGAAAGAAATTCTAAAGTTTCATTTAAGCCTAAGCCATTTCGTTGCGTGATATAGCAGTAAAATCGATGGTTATTTCTGTCTCGTAAACTGACAGCACAGAAAACTAGTTTGCATCCCAGCGATTCATTAAGCTGACAGCGGGATAAGCTGCTGTTAATAATTTCAGACTCATGAAATACGGTAACTGTCAGAGTAACTAGAAAAAATTGTTGTCTACAGTATAACAACAATGAAAACTGAACTTATACGCACACACGCACACGTACACATATTTATATATAATCGTTGTATTCAGTGGATCATATTATTTATCATTAAAATAATAATTAAATTAGTTTCATTTACAGAAAAAGTTTATAAACTCATACGAAGATACCTAAATGAAATAGGCAATAAAATGCTACCATGTGACTAAGAATTGGAATGTACCATTCAAAAACCTGTTACAAAACGTTCACTGCATTTTTATTGAATTGTCTGCAAGTCAAGTCCACAGTCAGATAAAACTTCATTTTTTCAGTTTATATTTGTGGTGCACTAAATAGTCTCACAGGCCATATAAGGCAGATCAGTGATAGCCCCTAATATTGTTTATGAAGAATTACTTGAATTTTTATTCCGATTTCACTTTTTTAGTTTTTAGTGTCAACATCTAAAAACGTTTTATTTTACTTTCAAACACGTCGTTGCAAAAATGTAAGTAACTATAGACTATCACAAATAATCCGGCGTATTGTACTTGAATTTTGGAGGATGCTAGCAGTGAGCGTTGTAGGGTCATACGACGTAAACCTGATTAACTCTAGTTAGTCCAGAACGACATCGAAAGTTTTTACGTCCTCTGTTTCGAGTTATTTAAGAACTTCGAACAAACCACCGCTTTTTCAACATTATTAGTCTGTGGACGTGAGTCTTCTTTCCTTACTCAGTGCATTAGGCTGTACAGTTAGTGGCTATAAAATTTTTGAAACTTTCACTTGGGTTTGTTCTCTACTTGGTAACCTTACTATGAGATTTTAAACTTTCTAAATTATGTGACTACGGGACATTGTTTCCTGTACAAAATTATTCGTACCGCTGCCATTATTTGAACGCACGACACAGAACTATACGTCCTGCATGGATTCGGAAACACAAGACACTAGACAAATGCAAACGCCTTAGTCATTTTGACGTATCACGTTTCCATCTCAATTGGACAGATAGAAGAATTCGTGTGTTTCTCACTGATATATGGATTGAACTGGTTGGCGGTGGAGTGGAGTGGAGAGATTTGGGTGGCTTTTAACAAAGAGGTCTTGAGATGCGATGAGGGTGAAGCAAGGTGAGTATGGAGCAGCGCCGTAATGTTAAAGTGGAGGAAACGATAGGCATCCGAGAAAACCCGCTGACAAGCGGCATCGTCCGGCACTATTCCCACGTGCAAATATCCGAGCGACCTCGCTAAGGAATCGAACCCCGTTCGCATTTGGTGGGAGGCGAGTAGTCTGACCATTACACCACCGTGGGTCCTGCCGGATAGCGGTCTCTTCGTATGTGCGTTATATTCAACTGACTCGCATTATATCTCTTCGTGCATCTACTAACGTCGGTGACGGTGAAAGTTATGTGCACATACTAGTAGAAGAAAAATGATGAGTTGGGCACAAGGGCGTAGGGCGGTGGAGCTGTTCATACTCTGTCATTCCGGTCTCCCACCGGATATCTTGTCCGCCATGCTGGATGTCGGTGACCTTGACTCCGATGACCTTTAATCTTGAAAACCCAAAAAAAAAATCCCCAAAAATTACAAAATATATAAAAAACTTATTTTAAAAATATGTTCTTAATAAAAAATGTATAAAATTATTTAAAAGTATTGTTTTAATTTTTACAATTTTTATTATTAAAAATATATCATTTCAAAATTTACTATTAAAATTATAAAAAATGTGTTGTTAAAAATATGTTATTAAAATTATTGAAAATTATTAAAAAATTTATTATTAAAATTATTTAACAAAAAATTATATTTCCAAAAGTTCCCCCAGCACCACGTCCAGCAGACGACTGACCCTCGCCAATTGCTATTGGCTGTTTAGTCGGCAGGCCTCCACTGCCATCACCTATACTCCTGCTATCTTATGCAGTCATCTTGGTTTATTACATTTGTCATTTGTTTACATTTTCTGCACCTAGGTAGCGCTATTTTCTCGATTTCGTCTCCAAGCTAGTTACAGATTTAGCCATCAGACGCCAGCCATTTTTGTTTATATTTTTAAAGTATTGGTCGTGCTGTAGACACTCTTAATTTTTTATTCAATTTTCTACACATAGGTGGCGTTTATTTATCGATTTCACTGCCAGGCGAGCTGTCAGTACCCGCTCATTCCGAAGATTTAGCCACAAAGTGAGCTGTCAGCACTCATATTTGTTTCATAGACATGTAATAACCTGTAAATTTTGATCCTATTTAAAAATTATTTTTCCAATAAGCGGCATTCCTACAATCATAATTTATTAAATCGATCATTTTTGTATTAAAAATTTTAATTAAGACCGATCAACAAACATTTTTCGTTTTAATACTAATTCAATTAGCATTGAAATTGAGTATTTATTTTGTTACTCCTCACCACACCACTTCAGTCCGACCAAATATTCACCCTCACTTAAACCCTTTACCACTACCGCTCTTGTTTCCAGCATTGTCCGCTAGAGAGTGCTGGTGTGGGGAAAGTATATAACGGGAATAATGCCGACCTTCGACACAGTTTCTCGTCTGATGCCAGAGGCGACAGATCGCTTTCTCATCCCTAGTCTTTGGCATTCTGACTGGTAAGTTCAGATATTTAATTACATCAGGTCGCAGGATATTATCAAGCGTGCACGTAATATGCATATTTTTCCCGCGAAATTACAAACCTGCTCAAATTTGGAATATCGGTTTGGGCCATCTAGTCTCTGGAGGAATATGCAACCTCATAAAATACGGTACTGGAACATCCTTTTTTTTTTGTTTACACATTAATTTATATCTAAGTTTTATTTAATTTATACCTAATTTTCAAAGGCGTTACAACAGTACCAACGACGCTACTTTAACACTTCATTTGCATACACGAAAAGTGTTCGAAGACAAGGAAAGTATCAATGTTGGAATAATGCAGATCGAATGACATATAAGTGTGTAAAATGTGGCATGGAATTAGCCAGGCTCGATAACTTTCAGAAGNTTGTTTACACATTAATTTATATCTAAGTTTTATTTAATTTATACCTAATTTTCAAAGGCGTTACAACAGTACCAACGACGCTACTTTAACACTTCATTTGCATACACGAAAAGTGTTCGAAGACAAGGAAAGTATCAATGTTCGAATAATGCAGATCGAATGACATATAAGTGTGTAAAATGTGGCATGGAATTAGCCAGGCTCGATAACTTTCAGAAGCACGCAAAAACCTGCCTAGCTGTAGGACCTTCAACTGCTAAAATCCGTCGTGTCCAGTCTCCTTCTCAGCAGCGTACGAGTGTACTTCCCACAAAACCAAGGGTTCAGGATGAGCATCCACCACCGTGCCAACAACCATCACGCCCAAGAATCGTTGCAGGGTCTGGGTTGGTCAATGTCGATGGTTTCGGGGAGGTCCAAACTGCATGCCATCACAGTTTAAATACATATGCCTCCACAACGAGAGCGGGTATTCGAAGGAAATTTTCACATGTTTGACTCGAATGGGAGAAAACATCGCTGTTGACTCTCCACATACACACACCACCAATAAGATTTAATGTATGGCTCGAACGCAGCATTGCAAAACTGACCCCATTCAACGAAAGGAAGGTATTGGAATAGAATCGAAAGACAAGATATCGAAATTACTGTAAAACTTCATACTGGAAATATACGTCACGAGAAAGAAGCATACAAAGAGCGGGTTTCGGGGTGAATATTAAAGAGCATATAAACAAGATGCTTGCTCCTCCGCAACAAAACATATGTTTAAAATAATTAATGGTGGAAAAAATTATGTGTCGTGTACGTATGCGTTTTGCAGCTTTCTATAAAGTAATCATGGCTCGAAAAACCCAAATAAAAAGAGTTTAATCCACTTCGCTACCTCCGCTGTATGCGAAAGGCCTTACCAAGCCATAGACCCTTAATTAAAAAACATTTCCTCCGAAGTTTAAAATCAGTACGTAATTTAGGCAACGGTGAAAAATTATCCATATGATTACTCCACGTGTAACGATATTTCCAGCTCCCAGTGCCCGGATATAAAACTCTTTATACATGCAAATAATGTACGTAAAGTAAGTTTTGCGGGAAAGAAATTATATACCACGAGAAGACGCTAGTGTAAAGGTACACCCACAAAAAGAACAAAATCATAAATAACTGTAACTATCGGCAAAAAAACTGCTGTATTTTTATACATTCGCGTGAGCTCGCTCCATAACAAGATATATCTGATCCGCTGTAAAACACCCTCACTCTCCTCCTCCAGAGTCCCGCCACACCGCTACGTGACTTTAGCAGAATGAACAGTGACATGCGAGCATGTTTATGTAGTATATGTGAGGCCTCTAATCCAGCAGGGGTCAATAGTTTTCACTCTTTATGAATTACGCGAACTAAAACACAGTTTTATTCCCAAGATGCTAGCCCACCTTAAATATATATACCACAATACGAATTCCAGGAAAGTCTCGCGCATACAGCTCTCATTCACCACCCTTCAACCTTGTAGAGACGTATAGGGAAAGACTTCACAAGTACGAAAGACTTACAGCATATTGCAGCCAGTGCATTACGGGGGGCCATGAGATTTTAGAGTTATGTTAATGCCTTCTAATGCTTGAAAATTAATTATATGTACATATTTTTTTCGTAAACAAATGCTGGCTAGAACCCTACCCCCACCTTTGTTTTATTTTGTATAAAAATCAAAGGTGAAATTTTTTCTTTATTTCGGTGAAACCAAAGATACTTTGTAATGCTGTGAAACTAACAAATAAGAAAATAATGGTACAGCCTCCACTTGCTCATACGCCAAACACACACAAATACACACACACAAAGTGCCCGAAATATCCCAGTTCGCAGGCGAAACTGATAAACACATTAAAATACTATTGAGAGAAAAGCGTACTTAAAGAAGTGGACACGAGTCCCATTACAAAAGTAAACGAGAGACACATGCAGTCGTAATCTGAGCTCGCGCACACGTCCATTCTCGCTGCACCAGGTGTTGAAATAGACTTTGCCCTAGCGCACTGATCGCTGGAGAGCTTAGGGGATTGCCGCGGGGGCTTGTCGCTCCAGCAGCAGGTTTTATTTCTCACAAACGTCAACTTTAATTCATAGGATAACAAACACAGATTATATCTGCACAACAAGTCAACAACAGGGAAGTCCCATGTTCAGGGGGACCCGGGTTCGATACCTGACACGTTCGGCAGCATTAACTTTTTTAAAATCAGTCCACGTGAAATACGGGAGGATTTCTTGGTCGAGTCCTTTCTTGTTCCCTTTTGCCCTAACAACTCGGTCCGTCACACAAGGTGTAGTCTTTATATTTTTTAAAATTATAATTTAAGTTTGCACACCACCTCGAAAATGTAAGTTCATACTACAATTTTACGAGAATCGAGTAGTCAGACAGGAATTAAAAAATATTTATATATCTGTTCTTTATAAGAGCACCATTTTTTTTCATATCAAATCCGCGACATCAGGATTCTTTCAGAATCACGAGTCATCCTCGTTTCGAGGACTATAAAAAAAAGCAACATGTAATGCAGGCACATATTAATTAAAGAAATCGCTATATTAGGCACCAAGATATATTTGGTATCAGCAATCCCTTGCATTTTTCAGGCAAACAGAGAAACCATTTTGCATTTTACAGGTATCTGAAGCTACCATTTTGCACCCGATTCGTTGTTGGCCAATCTTATAACGCTAGGAATACATACCGAAACTAGTCATTATTATTCTCTTCGTAACCCAGCGAACTAGTCCTTCTGCTTGTGCATATACTTAAGGTTTTCTCAGGGTACCGCACCGGAAAGTGTCACCCTGAGCTAAGCCTATTGTGAGTAAGCGGCGAAATTCGCAATTATCAGCCATTCACTTAGTGATTGAGTTGAGGGATATTGGATTGGAAAATATTTGGATGAACTTGCTCAGAGCTGTCCTCGGAGTCTGAACATCAGGGACGACAAAGAGGGCGGTGCGGTACTGCCTCCCCGCCTCTGCGTGGCCGGGTGGAGTAACGGATTGCGAGGTGGTCAGTCCACCGGACTTGTGCCAGAATAGTCTGTGTGTGGCTATAATTCGCCTAGTGGGATTCCTCGTAAATGGCTAAGAGGGAATGAAGAACAAGGGAGCCGGTCTGAGGCCTACGGCCTCAGGCTTGTCAGGGCTTGTCCCCGAAGGCTTAATCTAGTGTGTATAAGGACAGTGGTTGAACTTTGTAAGTGTCAGTGTTTGAAAAACTGTACTGGGTAGACTGTATGTAGACTTATTGAGTTAAGCACATAATTGTGAAATTGAAGAGACTTGTATAGTGTGTAGTGTGTGTGAAGACCCATAGCGTGGGTCCCGCAGCCGCGGGAACACTATGACGTCTCCATGTAGCTCCCGTGGGCAACCTAATCCAGGCATGATGGAGGCACTGGGTCTTACAACAGCAGAAAACAATGAACACTAAAGGAGAAGAGGAAAAGCTTGACTGGATTCCTCAAGAGTGAATTTGTGGCAAGGGAGGTGACCGAGGTAGTAATCAACCGCCTACTGCACCCACAATTTAATTGGGAGAGATATACAATGTCTGCTGGAAAGAAAAGGATCCATCGCAAAATATGTAAAAACATTCAAGGTGTCAAGTTAAGCATTATGGACTCCTGGGTTCAAGAGGTCTACGATAAGGAAAACAGAATGGAGTCTGAAGAGGAGGACAGGACGGTGAAAGAAAATCCAGAAGTACTGGAAGTTGAAGGATCAGAAGGCTCGGAAGAATCTTCCTCCTCAGATGAGGAACTAGACCTGAAAGTGGCTACACGGAAAGTACACGAGTTTACTCTCGTTGGAAAAAAGGGGAAACCCCCTAAGGCCACTAGTTTGGTCTTTCCGGAGGCGCAATAACTGGAAGTGGTCCCCAGATCGTCTTTACTGAAGACAACAACAGCAGATATGGAACAAACCCCTGGTACTTCAAGACGAGAAACTAAGGCTAAGAAAAAGTTGAGATTTCAATTGCCTAGTGAAGAAGGGAGCGGCTCATTGGTAAATGAGGAAAACAATGTACAAAAAATACATGGGGAGACCAGGGATCTGGTCTCCACAATGATGGAGTGGATCTTGAGTAAAACCTCAAAGATCAACTCCACCCAGGCAAATTGGTTAATTCCCAAGTTAAGCCAATTGCAAAGCTATGTGGATGAAACGTTAATGGATAACTGCACACTAATTGGGAAGCTTAAGCAAATGGGAAAGGTACCAGTTGTGGGGCAGGAAACCCTCAAAACTGTGAAACCAGCAGTTCCAGAAATCAGAAGTTATGCCCAGGCAGTTGGAACAGAGACCTTGAGGCCAAAACCTACCAAGAAGGTGGTCCTTCTGTACCCGGAACATGAAGGAGTCACTAGTACAGAGACACGGGACAGGGTAAAGAAATGTCTTCACCCAAAGGTGGAGGGGCTCCAGATTCGGAACATGGGTGTTATTAGAGGTGGAGGTATCATGACTGAGGCCGGGAATGATAAAAACTTGGAACTCATAAGTAATACTTCGAAAATCCAGTCATTGGGTTTGAAGTTAGAGGCCCATAAGAGACATGGCCCTGAAATCGTGGTTTACGATGTACCACGAAGTGCGAAGTGAAGACGGGAATGATCTGCCTGAAACTATCTTCAGGCAGAACTTTAATAATGGAAACTGTGGAGGCCATAACTTGCAAAGTTTTATGAGGGCCGTGACTGTTAGTCACAGAACCGGAAAGAGGAATACGGACAGGGTGAATGTGGTACTGCAATGCGACCCACAAGAGTGAAATGCACTAATAGACAAAGAGAGAGTGTATGTGGGCTACGATAGCTGTAGAGTACAGGATTACATAATGCTATCTCGCTGCTACAAATGCCAACAATGGGGGCATATTGCCGGCAGATGTATAGAAAGAGAGTCCACCTTTTCGTGTTGTGGAGACCAAGGACACGATTTCAAAAACTGTCCGAAGAAACAAGTGAGTGGCTTCAAGGACATATGTGTCAACTGCCACAAGAAGGGTCAACAGCACGACCACAGAGTGGACTCGAGGGATTGTCCAGCATACCAAAAAGCCTTGTCCATAGAACTCTCAAGGATAGATTATGGAGTATAAAAATGTCCTAAGGTGTGGGCAGTTAAATATGCAAAGGTCAGCGGTGGTCGTCGCAGAGCTCAATAGGATTGTAATGGAGCAGAGACTGGACTTGGTGCTTTTCCAGGAGCCTTATATACCGTTTGATGCTTTGTGGGTCTGAGGGGCAGTGTGTTTACCTGCGGTGGAAACCCGAAGGCTGGAGTGTTGGGGACTAATTCGAACATGGATATTTCAATGATGGCCAGTGTGTCAAACATACATCATGTATGTGTGCAAGTTGTTAAAGGCTCAGTCGAATGTTGGATGATGTCCTCATACTTCCAGTTTAGGGAAGATGTTCAGGTACACCTTGACAGCGGGAGGTGATTGTAGAGGATTTAAGGAACAAGCCACTTGTAATAAGTGCGGATGCAAATGCAAAATCTGAGCTGTGGCATTCCCCCATAACTGACGAAGCCGGTGAGCTGGTCAGTCAGTTTCTACTAATGAATGACTTGGACATCATAAATAAAGAGAGAGAATTACCTACATTTGTCTCTCAGGCCCATGACACACAATCATACTTGGATATACCGGTAGTGAACACAAAGGCCAGGAATTATGTGGGGAAGTGGACCGTGATGGACGAAAGCTCAAGCGATCACCAACTCATCATTTTAGAAATTCATGGAGACAGAAGGGATGTCCCTCAACTCGAAGAGTGTGAGGTGAGATATGTGCACAATATGGCGGACTGGGCTGCCTTCGACTGCGCCTTGTTGAGGAGGCTTGAAGAAAAGACTTCACTGAAGAGCGCAAATATTAAATAAAGGGCAGTTGTTATCACATACGTAATTAAAGGAAGATGTGAAGAACAGTTGCGAAGGACTACCATGGGCCTCCCCAACCTTTTATGGTGGGATAAGGAATTGGAAGAGGAACAGAGAGACCTTCGCAGTACAAGGAGAAGGCTTCATAGACTTCGGGGTGAGGAGCGTGAACTTTTCTCCCGAGTCTACAAGACCAAGAACAGGCCTACTTCAGCAGGGTGCAGAAGAAGAAAGCACGATCTTGGGGGGAGTTTGTCACTCGTGTTGGAAATTAAGACCCTTTTGGACTTGTGTACAAGTTAGCTGCAAACAAGGTCAAGATAAATTCCCCTCCTCCATGCATACGAGAAAATGGTATTTTGCTGATTGATCAGCACAAATCTATGGAAGCCCTGCTCCATGCTCTCCTACCAGATGACTCTCTTGTGGAAGAGGGGGAGGAGCACATAAGGAAAAGACAACAAATGGGAACAGTACCTGAGGTGCAGGATGCTCCTGAGTTTTCCGAAGAAGACCTCACAGCCATCATCTACAAGATGAAAAACGGCAAAACTTCAGTTATAGATGGTATCACCTCGGAGATTCTAAAGAGATGTTACTCAAGAATTAAGAAGGTACTACTCGAGATTTCTAATGACTGTCTTTGAGAAGGTGTGTTCACTTCCCCCATGGAAACTTGGGTGCTTGAGAGTGCTGTACAAAAAAAAATGAAAAGAAGGATGTTGACCCTAAATCGTATAGACCACTGACGCTGCTTCGGGTACTGGGCAAAGTATTTGAGAAGCTAATCAACAGATGCCTAATCATGGCCTTAGAGGCGGAAGGTACATTGAGTGAAAAGCAATACGGCTTTAAGAAGGGCACATGGACGGATTTCGCGCTCCATGACGTGATGAAGGCCATCAGAGAGTGCTCTGAAAAAATATGTCATGGGTGTGTTTCTGGACATCTCTGGAGCTTTTGACAATGCCTAGTGGCCGGAAGTTATGCATCGGTTAAAGAAGAAGTGTCCTGCAAATATTTATAGGGTCATACAGGACTTCTTTAACAACAGATGGAGTTTGTACTCTGCCAAATTTATTCATGTGAAGAAACGGTTCACGAAGGGATGCCCGCAAGGCTCGGTTCTCCGACCGGTCCTGTGGAACGTCCTGTTCGATGGGTTCCTGGAACTGGGTCTCCCCCCAGGATGCATTGTCTTTGGATATGCAGATGATGGACTTGTACTAATATCTGGTAATTCAAGAAGAATATTAGAAATCAAGGCAGCGGAAATAATGGTGAAGATTGAAACCTGGACGAAAACAGCAAAACTACATTTCTCTACGGAGAAAACAAAGACTATGCTTCTGAAAGGAAAGTTCCAGAGACCACAGGGGGTGCGCTTCAGGGGAAGGG
>NQII01003498.1:28448-104046 GCA_002778355.1 Clitarchus hookeri | reverse complement strand
GGGGAAGGGGGAGGGGGGGGGGTAAGTTCCAGTAGGAAACGTACACAAGTTCAAGTACCTGGGAGTCATCATGAATGACAAGATCAGCTTCCTCAAACATGTTGAGTATGTTTCCCAAAATGCCATAGTGGTTTTTCAGAAACTTAGGAGGATTGGGAATACAAGTAGGGGCATGAGTTACTCAACACTGAGGACAATATACTGAGCAGTATTTGAAGCCATGGTAACTTATGGAGCAGTCATGTGGCTCCATAGAGCCGAATTGTCCTGGCATAAGAGGAAGCTCATAAGTGCTCAGAGAACAGTACTGCTGACAGTTGCAAAGGCATACAAAACAGTCCCCAATGAGTCGCTTCCTGTTTTGGTTGGGGTACTGCCAATATACCTATTGGTCAAGTACAGAGGACTCACGGTGGAGAGAGCTCGAGTCGGAATGTTGTCTAAGGAAACCAAAGATGAAATAATGGAAGAAATCATGGAACAGCGGCAAGGTAGATAGGATTCATCTGAAAAAGGCAGATAGACGCACGAGCTGATTCGTGACGTAAGAACAAGACTGAATCGTAAATGGATACGCATAAACCATTATAGCATGCAGTTGTACACTGACCATGGAAATTTCAAAGCAACGCTGTACAGCCTCCGACTGGTGCGAACTCCACTATGTGATATCTGTGGAGTGGATGATTCAGTACAGCAAGTCATCACGGACTGCCTGAAAACTGAAGACATCAGGAACTGGCTAAAGGAGAAAATGTAAGAAAAGGGCATTAATTTAGACATGGAAAATATCATGACGAATGATGTTCTCAACAAGTTAAGGAACGAATTTGCCACAAAAATATGAAGAAGGCTAGAAGATTATGATAAATGGCAAAGAGGACAAATTTCTGATGACCCATGAAGGGGAACTCAGGTAAAGGCTTCATAAAAAGAAAGTCGGAGTATCTTTGATTGGCGAGGACAGGTTTTTAAATGAGAAAACCGGTAGAATACCGAGTAACGGCATAAAGGAAAGTGAATGGCCCGAAGAAAACAAGAGGAGAAAGTGCCGTGCACTGTCTTACTCATCAGAGTACAGATGCAGTGCGGGAGGATGGAGGGCGTGCTGGCATTCGGGCCTTAAAAACCTGTAAATATACTTAGAAATATGTCCACGCCCACATACATAGGGTTAAATTAGTGTTAAACCATTTGGGAAAAAACTAACAGAATATTCGATCAACACGCTTACACAAATACGAGTGTAAACCTCCTGTCATGAATAAAAGATTTAATTCTTGCTACGCCCGGAAAACTTAAGGCATTTTGGCACAGAAAAAAACATATATATTCTCGCATGAAACCCAATTAAGGTTAGGGAAAACATACCACCCATTACATAAATAAATAAATAAAAAAATAAATAAATAAATAAAAAAATAAAAAAAAAAAAAAAAAAANACGTATGATAATACATATTTATATTTCCTAACCGACGCGATATTCCGAGGTAAAAAATGCTTAATATTTTAAGTTTTATTAATTTTGCACCTTCAGAGGAAACGTCTATGTTTACACACCAAGGAACAGTCCGTTGAAAAAAAAAATTAAAGCCCGGTCCCCTAATATTATTTTTTTTAATGACACAGTACGCAACGTAATATAAGAGCGAATACCGATCTAAAAATAGTCCCCGGTCCATTATGAACCTGCAGAGATACCAGTGCATCATATACATACGAGCGAAAATGTTTTGAAAGGCCAGAGGCGAGAGCTGACTCGACCACTATCGATGCTCACTTTTGCGACAAACTTCGTGCACCTCCATAACGCCCAGGAAGAGTTCTGATTAATGCTAACGTACTCGCGCTCTATTTACCCCTCGTGATGCCACAAAAATATAAAATATGATATTATGCAAACACATAAGCAATAAATTCGGGAAAAAAATGTAAATTATGCTCTTGCTTATGCACATAAGGTTCATTACCCACGCAAAATTTAAAAAAATCAGGCTGCAGGAGAGATTACTGAGGAGAGAAGTGCTACTGTAATCTGCGAAATAACGAAAATTTGTACACATCAGTTCAGGCTGCCCATTGAAACGGCACCACAGTCCCATTTCGCAACGATGACCTCTTTCACGACGTCGCATAAGAGGGATAACGCAGCGACGCAGTGGCTAGAGCTCTCGTTTCCCATCACGAGTACGCACATAGCTTCCTTTTTTTTGTACACACATTTTTCACAGGAGGTACACCTCAATGCCAGCACATTCTTCACTCCGCCTCTCCGCTCTAACACGACGAGACATGTTCGATTCCCGTCAGGCTCGCTCCCAGATTTTAGCCCTTTTGTTCCTCAAAAACATCATAAAAAAACATTCCTTCCTTAGTTCGTTTGTTTGTCAAACAAAACTCAGCCGACTTAAACAATCCGAGAATGACATGATACTTCAGATTGAACCATTTTCCCACGCAATTTGTACTTAAAACAGACCCTTGCATTCGATTTTATACACCACTGAAATAACAAGATTTTCAGAAAAGCATTAGGGTTAGGTTCAATGAATTAAAAGTGCACAGTTAACAGCACATATACTTATTGTCCTATTTTTCCCATACATTCAATATTTGCAGTTCTCCCGATGTTTGCAGATGATGGTTACACTATGGTTTCATTCGATGTAGCCTCTTTTCTTAAGTTTACCGATGATTGATTACTTACTGATTACCTTACTGTGCAAGGTAATCAAATATCTGATTCTATAAACAAATTCATTGGGGTCTTCAGGAAATATGTAGTCGGTGTTCTTGTCGTATTATGTTTTATTCACAACACTTTTTCAGCAAAGCCGGTGGGAAAATGTGTAAGGACGTTGAAAAATCGTCACTTTTTTCACCGTCAACACTGTCTTCATTATTGTATCCATGACCCTTCTATATTTCAGCAGAGTGTTACGAACTTCGCGTCTTCGTCAGAACAACCATCAACGAGTATTCTTTTCTCTGAAGGAGGAATATCGCTGGCAACATTAGTCTTCGCAGCTACTGGTGCTACATTATTTTTTTCTAAATTCGTTAATTTCTCGTGTCAGTTTATAAAGTGTGTATTACCTACGAACCGATTGTATGGCACAATGTTCGCTGCTTGTATTGGCCATAGTTCCCTCGCCTTCTGTGAACATATTACGCAGTGAATTGTTAACATGAGGAAGCGATGTTGTCACATGCCGTTTCTCGGTAAGAGAAGGAATACTGTATTTACAGACCATGACGTGTTTATTTAAGTTATTACGTCAAGTGAACTGCCTAGGACAGTTTTTGCAGCTTAAAATTACACGAGATGTGTTCTTCAAACAGTAACTCTCCTCATGTTTCCGCGTATTGCAACTTTTACTGAAGGACTTGGCACAGTAACGGCATTGTTTTCCATGTAATTTTTGGGAAGTTGTTGAAGCTATGCATTTAGTCGTACATGACCTACACGATTTCACATCGTCAACAAGCACACATGAATTCATACGCTTTACTTCTGCCGACTGACTTCAGCCGACTGTCTCCTGCAGAGTGACTCCTGCCAACGGACTCCTTCCAAAATGTTACTGATTTGCTTGTTTAATAAGAACTAACGTATGATACATGTATATATTCATTTCTATATGCAGATAATTCATCGCGATCATTAAAGGTGTTGGGTATCAGCCATGTGTCACATGAGCGATGCTGTTTTACAAGCTATTGCCCGACGAATCATCGAGCTAAACGAACAGACACTGGACAACTCACCATCGATACCGCAACACTCGCGAGCATGCCCATGATAGTCAATGCAGAACCATCCTATCGGGACTCGAACCGACGACACACACTCGCCAACATTTTCGATGCCCAGAAGCAAGTCGCCCCTTTGCGATGCATTTCGCAAAACTTTTCACGAACCATTCATCCATTGCTTGAACTTACCTTCTCGAATCACGACACGAAACACACTGATTGGAGGAACATTTCATGTACTGCTCTTTTAAGGATTTCGTCTTAATCTCGCACAAGGCCTTCTGACATACATTTTAAATAAAAAATATGAGAGCACCCTCAGAAAACCTAAATACTCGTTTGCCCCAGAATAAAATACGCTGGCACTTACATAAAAAACGTTATTTTAATATGTTTGTAGGTGTATATATATTTATATAATATAGGAATATAAAATAATTATGTACAGTATAAATTGTTAAAATTTATTCTGTACATAATTATGTTATATCCCTATATTATGTTTATATGTACACATATGTGCAAGGTAATGTTGTGATGACGACGTGTTTAACGAATTGGCTCCTGACGAGATATAAGAAGAGTGACGACAACGCAGTGTGTCAACACCTACACGTAAATTTATTAAAATAGCAACAGTGGTAATCAGCTGTAAATACGGGCCTGGAGCCCAGCTAAAACATAACACAGCATCCTGCCGCCGGCTCAATGATTTGACCCAAGTCTGTCGGATGCATTTTTTGTTGCAAACCCACTAAACGAGTTATGGGAACTTCGGTCCCTGGTCGCGTGACAACATGGCTTTTCGGAGGCATATGAGAGATCGGCGGCAGTGGTGGCAGTGTGTGAGTTCATGCCTCGCCATCGTACAGGCTGGCTGTTTCCCGGCCATAACTATTTGGGTCCTGGTAACATTCTCGATGATGCTGTAGCTCATGACCCCGATTTTGCATATAGTCAGGCGGTTACAAACTCCGATATATGTCGAGCGGACGAATCTGCAATAGTGCAATTTGTTTATTTTCATTACCCGTAATTGGCATTCTGCTGTCAGTGCTGCAGGACTTGGTGTAAAGTACGGCATTGAAAGTATTACGGGTGTGCTTTATCCTCGTAGTATGCCAGAGATTTCCCCAAAAGGTCAATGTACAAGGAGTGATTGGGCAGCTAACTCTCATATCAATAAACATCGTACAGCACGAAAACAGTTAGCTGATACTAGCGCTCAAAAGCAAACTGATCAAACCGGTAAGCGAGCTACACAACCAGGTGATCCTACACCAGGTCCATCCAAACGTCCTGCAGAAGACGAGCCACAAGCCAGACCTACCAGGCTAGGACGTGCTCAGGAGGACTTTCCTTTGGAAGATTCCTTCGATCTCGCCATGCTAGAAGACAATTGGGACGAAGAATATGCTGCAGCTTCGTCCGCCGGACAAGATCCTGCAGCGATGGCTGTTGTGGGTGCTGGTGATGCTGCCCACGCCTTGTCATCCGCTGGTGGTATAAGTAGTAAAGGTGCACCGGCAACATTTATAATCTATAANGCTGCAGCTTCGTCCGCCGGACAAGATCCTGCAGCGATGGCTGTTGTGGGTGCTGGTGATGCTGCCCACGCCTTGTCATCCGCTGGTGGTATAAGTAGTAAAGGTGCACCGGCAACATTTATAATCTATAAAACCCCACATATAAGTTCTTGTCAAATTTGTTTTTCAAATGAATTTTGTTGATATANGCAACATTTATAATCTATAAAACCCCACATATAAGTTCTTGTCAAATTTGTTTTTCAAATGAATTTTGTTGATATATGGGGTAATGCATGGTGTTACGAGGAATTTAAGTTGAATAAATCTCGCAGTGGACAATAATTATGAACTAGTCTTGCATATTTGACTCTTGAAATGTTACCATTTTATATTGACAATATGCAGTATGATCAGTTACGTGGCTTTGCAAAAGTAGATAAAGTGCAGGTATAATTAACACCAGTTGCTGATAAAACATCATTTAATAATGGTCAAAGTCTTGTGGGTATTGCTTCTGCGTATCATTACGTGCATGTATTTATGCACAAGGATTAAATAGGTCATTTCCTATTCGTCCACGTAAACCTGTGTGTAAAGGTGCGAATGTACGTACGTTCTAATAATACTAGTGCACCTAATGAAATTGTTAATTGTTCTGTGTATGTAAAAGTGGCAACCAAGTGTTGGATTAGTGAAAATATGTATTCTACTATTACACTGAAACATTTGAAACCACATATTATGCAATATTATGGTGATCCTAATACAACTAATAACCCCAATAAGTATTACCATAAATTTCAAGAATATATTGTTTTTTGGTAAGGTACTGGTACATCTCCTAATGCACCTACAGCTCATAGTGATGATACAGTAACAACAGCACAAGTAGAACCTACGCATGATACTGCTAGTATATTAATTAAGGTCGGTGCTTTAAAAACAAGTGTTTCTAGCGTGGAAGATACTTCACGTACTGTTCAAGAAAATATTGATTCTACTTCTGATACACACGGAATTGATAATTTGCGGACTAAAGTTGGTACTCTCGAAGGTCACATTAGAGAGCGTTAATTAACTTTAAATAAAAAATTGAACAAAACTCCTCTTAAACCACCGGAACAACATGGACGAGAAGACACTGGACTTGGCACAGTAACAGCATTGTTTTCCATGTAATTTTTGGGCAGTCGTTGAAGGTATGCATGTAGTCGGGTATCGTGCATCATGAGGCACAAGGAATATGCTTCGTAATTAAACTTCATCATTTTCAGTATAAAGTTGCCGAGTGAAAATTTTTTTGTGATGTTAAAGAGTTCTAGTTTTAACTACATGTGAATTGAATGAAAGGAATTATCTAAAATTACTGATTACAACAAGGCTTAAAGCAAACATAATTATTGACCAAATATTAACTTTGTGAGACCGAACACCGTGGTGAATTATTGAAACCCGGCTTATGTTCTGTGAATGTATAAGTTGGAATTGGAATTCCGGGTGAAAAAATGTGTGTGTCATTATTAAATAGTTTATTGGTATTTTAGAAAAATAATCAGCTACAGTGCGTAAATATTTTTAATGAAAACAATATTTAAGTGTATGTAAATTTCGCTACCATTGAATGCGATAAGGACAACGGGTACAGTATTGTCTTTTATAAATGGTGTACATGGTTGTGTTTTTAAGGGTAATGTTTAATTACGTTGTTTTTTGAACTCATCTGTTATACATTTATAAATATGTCACGGAGTACAGCGATGTTTGCAAACTCAAGCCTTAAAATTTTCTTGGCTGTTTAAATAAACAATAATGAAACAATTATGGATTATATTAATGCTTGCAAAGTCAAGCCTCAAACGTTATTTGCTTCACACATTGAGAGTGAATTGCTTTTTAACAAAGTAGACGAGGAAATATTTTATTGACCATTGCAAATAATAATATAGCTATTCGACAAGTCACTTCCTCTTTGAAACACAGTTAACCAATGTCAGCAGGCTGCAATGAAATCTCTCAGTTAATGCATCTTCAAAGAATCGGATATTACAGACTTGGACATTACTTACATCAGGAATACGCTGAGATAAATGTTATGTCAAATACAGTTTCTGTTGCAAATATGCATTTTCTCTTTTCAGTTTGCAGACATAAAAAATCGTATTTTTAACACAATATAAAAGTTTTCCTAGAGTGAAACATAAAACATGTACCGAGAGCACATGTCTTTGTGCACCGCTCGCTTCCATTGCAATCTTTATATTTTAAGTTTTCTGACAATAAAAACATTCCAGTTGTTTAGAAAATATTCTCCGTCGAGAAAGAAGCGAGGCGTGATGCCGAGGAATGAAATATAAATGTTAGAATTCCAATATACGCGACCTTGAGCAAAATAACCGACCAGCCATGCGTAACTAAATAAGAAATCGAATTATTATCTGATAAAGAAAAAGCACGCCCCGGGTCTTTCAGTNCGACCAGCCATGCGTAACTAAATAAGAAATCGAATTATTATCTGATAAAGAAAAAGCACGCCCCGGGTCTTTCAGTGCATTTGTGTCCGCAGCCAATCTAAATAAGTTTTAAAAGAACATTTTTCTTTTCTCTGAGACAGATAGTGAAAAGCGAAACTAAATCGACAAAAATTTTTGGTATTTCTCGCAAATGAATAACGACTAAAAATAATTTTCTTTTAAAACGTTATGGAAGCATGTTGACATGNCGACCAGCCATGCGTAACTAAATAAGAAATCGAATTATTATCTGATAAAGAAAAAGCACGCCCCGGGTCTTTCAGTCCATTTGTGTCCGCAGCCAATCTAAATAAGTTTTAAAAGAACATTTTTCTTTTCTCTGAGACAGATAGTGAAAAGCGAAACTAAATCGACAAAAAATTTTGGTATTTCTCGCAAATGAATAACGACTAAAAATAATTTTCTTTTAAAACGTTATGGAAGCATGTTGACATGAAGATATTTTATGAAAATAAAAGGAACTCGGGTAGTGTTTATTCGAATCTGAGGTTTATATCAAATGGTATAATTGTGAATTTTTTAAACGAAGGAATACAAAGTACAAATTCACCGTTTACTCGTGACCTTTTGTATAGGGAGGCGAATGCTGGGATGGTTCCTTTGTAAAGGCCATAGCTGATTCCTTTCTCGTTCCTGCTTCTCTGAGCAACTTGCTCCATCTCTAGATGACCTCGCTGACGACGAGACGTTAAGTCATACCCGTAGGGTAAATATGGAGTAGAGTGATCTCGCTTGCGGCGCAGAAACAGTCTGCGAATTCAAATATTGAACTTCTTTACTGCCAACACGATTATCATACAAGACGTGGACAGGATTTGATATTAGAACACTGTTTAGTAAACAAGGGCATTGAGAAGTTTGTATGCTTCCTCTAATCAATTTGTAATGCAGTTTGATCAAATTTATATTGGTAAAAGCTTATATTCATATAAAAGTTCTTGTATTTTGAAAATTAAGATATAATCAAGCACGTTCATCACTGTTGCATAAGTGACTTTGACAGTTGTGTTGGTTTGAGATTGGTCAAAGTTGGGTACATGTGCAGAAGACGAAGAATTGGTATAACTGATTTCTATTCTTTGGTTCTACCTACCTGAACACGACAAGACGTAGATGTAAATGCTTATTGTTTGTTTACCGTTGCATTTGCAGCCATACTAGTAATATGCCTCTTGAAATATCTCGCAGAAAGTGGTATTTCTCGAATCGTTCACAGAATCGTTTCTTTTGTTGTCAAATCACTAATATAAATTACAGCACTTGTCGAATAAATTCCCACTTAGTGTTCGTCATCGCTGTAAAATGTTTGTCATTTCGAGGCCCCGCAAAACGAGCAATTTTGTAAGTACACTCGATTGATTTATTTTCCATTCTAATTAATTGACTTTAATACTACGATTCTTGTAACTAGTCACAAAAATTTCTACGGTTTTCGCATTTCTCCGCAGGGTTTTTAAACATAAATTGACGTTCAGATTGATAGTGTCATTGTACACATGACAAAGACACATGGCTCCAGAAACGTTCACATATAATAACACTATAGGCCTATAACTTAATAACATAGCCAAATTCTGTTCTGCGGTCAACAGACTGCACTAGTATGCGACAGCGGTGAGAAAAGTATAGATAGTGGTGAGAGTTGTTGAGAGAGAAGAAACGGCTAGGGCGAAAGTAAAATTTCGTCAAGGTCAGTCACTGTTAGGGTTGCCACCCGTACTTTATAATAAAGTATTGTACTCTATTTCGGTTAAACGTACTTTATACTTTATGAGGACAATAAAGTACGTGAAAATACTTTATTTTACCTATTTCGACGTTTGAAGGTTTTATTTAATTGTTTACGAATAAAAATAAAAAGGTAAAGCGAATATTGCGTGGAACAGAACGCATCGCGTCGATGAAATTAAATGCAAAGCAGCACTGTCGCTTTTGAACGTAACCTAAAATGTCAATGTCAAATAACATTATCATGTCAACTTGTCCACTTGTGTGTGTAACTTGTGTTGCTGTTGGTTTTGGAAAATTTCGAAGTTCAAATTATTGTTTTCCGTTTTTGCTTGGTGTGTAGTGTTGTACGTATAAATTGTGTGTGATAATTCTTCAGTTATGGATGCAGATAACTGTATATCTCTAAGTACACCTAAAAAACGATTACTGGAATCGGATCATACAAAGCAAACAAAACGAAGGCAAAAGTACAAAAGCCTGTGGGAAAAATGAATTATTTATATATTTAAATATGATCATAGATTGTAAAGACGCCGTGAAAACGTTCTTTGAAAATAAATATTTGTTAGATGTTGCCAGAAGCAACAAAAAATATATATGGAAAAAAAATAGTAGGTTAAATAAATAATACTCTATTTTAAGATGTTGTACTTTTTTTTTTACCTTAGAAAGGAAATGTACTCTATTTGCTTGAAAAAAAGGTGGCAACCCTAGTAACTGTTACTCCACATTCATTTATTTTTGCATCAATCGCACTTTTCTACCTCCAAAATTTAACCAAAATCATTGTGGAGAGACGTAATGAAAACAGGAACAGCTTAATAATAACCAAAACCCTTCTCTATCAGTCACAAAGCACCTTAATACAATTATTGTAATGTGAAAGTGTTAGATAAATTTTACGATTTAGTTACAGAGCAATGACCATTTTCGTTTGGTTTGTGTGACTGCAGGAGTGTTACAACTGTGATTTCAACGCGCAGTTATGAAAGTGATACTTCACTAAAAGAATTTTTACTTTCTGGAAAATAATTTTGTTACAACGGTTACAAATGGAATATGCGCTGATGTAAATATAAAACTGCCGAACTGCGTATGTATCTCCTACCGAGATCCATAATTTGACAACCGTGAGAGCGAAGAAAATCTCTACTGGAGATCCTCTGCACCAAAAAATAGTACAGAAACCATTTTAACTCTCCTTTTCTCTCTGAATATGTACTGCAGTCAGTTATCCGCAAAGCCGTCGGCAGAACTGCATATCTCGAGCCTCGGGGTCCGCTGTGGTGTAGTGGTCAGACTACTCGCCTCCCACCAGGACGAACCGGGTTCGATCCCCGGTATGGCNGACTACTCGCCTCCCACCAGGACGAACCGGGTTCGATCCCCGGTGTGGCCACCCCCCCCCTTAGATTTTCGCTTGTGAGAATCGTGCCGGACGATGCCGCTGGCCGGCGGGTTTCCTCGGGGATCTCCCGCTTCCCCCACCCCTCTTCATTCCGGTGCCTCTTCATACTCACCTCGCTCCACCATCATCGGCTCTCAAGACCTCGATGTTAGGAGCTAGGAGCCACCCAAATCTACTCACTCACTCGAGCTACGGCCACAAGTTGCGCGCGCATCTTTAGAATGTTAGTAAATACTTACCCTCATGGAGCGTTTACCACTAAGTACTACTAAGAAGATTACGCTACTTGGAAATCTTTGCCCACAGCAGGGCCTGCACATTACTGTTGGCTAAATGTAAATTTGCGCCTTTGCAATGATAAAAGATTTGCTAGAAATTAAATATTTATTTTACTTAGTCATTAACACTGGCTTATTGCCAAAATTATTATGTTTTAAAAATCAATTTGTAGCAATATACTTTAAGTGGCTCAATTATGCGTGTAATTGAATTTGTCATTACTAATAATGTAAAATTTATTTCTTTACTCCTCAATATTTAGTTTAATTAATGAAATTTTTTCCAAATTAATAGGTATTTGAATTACAGCTTTAACCAATTCTTTGCCAAGGTACATATATTTTTTTGTTTCCTAATTCCTTGCCATTCAGATGACAAGCACAGGACACAGTGATATTATACACACTAAAACTTAAGATTTTCTTAAAGTATGTGACGCATTTGCAGTTTTCACTGGGAACTATATCTGCACAGATAAGTTGTTTGAATTACAGGTTGTTCACGTTAAAGTGGACACTTTTGAGGTCCTAGTTACTTTTACCTTTGAGCCATTTTTTATAGGCTAACAAACTTTTCAAATATATATTGTCATGTAAGTAATAAACACAGTGTGTATATTCCACCGCACTCGAAAGTTAATGTCTAATGCTAAAATAAAATAAATTTATTGGCTATTATTCCAAATGAGAGTGCTTTCAAAAGTGCTCACTTTACCGTGAATAGCCTATAGCAAATTTTGATAACTTGCTGCGTTTTGTCAGTGATGGTGAAAACTGCAAGACATGCCATATCTTTCATAGGCTAATAAATAATATAAGTGCGATGATATACAGATAGGGAACGAGCTCAATGATTCGATGTGATGTGTGCTTTTGGTTGGAAACTATTTGTGTGATCGGCAGAAGCCAGCAACTTTTGACTGAGTGTTATTACTCCTATGGTGTTTTGAAATTTCACAAATGCACTCGGTTTAGGCAGAATATGTTCTTACAGTACTGAATATTTCTTGATTGTGCGTCAATATCAGAATAAGTGATAAGGAGCGTTGAGAATGAGAGAAAGGAAAATATAAAACGTTATTTTGGCAGCGCTTTAACAGCTGAGATCTTCAGCGTCACTAGAGAGAAAGCATGGTCAAGTCGGAGTAACGAAGGAATGAAATGGTACAGAGTGTACCAGGAAAAATAAACGGCCAATGCACCTTTCGGATTTAACCCCGCCAGGAATCAAACGCGACCACCATTAGTGGGAGACGAGAAGTTCGACCAATACACCACCATGGTCGGAAATAGCTTGCGGTACCTTCGTTTCTCCTAGCTAGTTTCTACCAAACATTTTAGACAATATATTGAGATGTTTTAACCCTTTCGTTCCCACGTTAATTTATGGTTTCTGGTGTTGCAAATAATACCATTTTTGATGCATGCTGTATTTAAGCTGGCAAATAAATATTTTCATTACCACAACCAATAATCTGTAGATAATGTTTTAGGCAATATATATATATGAACCAGTTATAACCTAGAGCAGCAGCAGGGTATACAAATCAGTTACCCACATGCTCGCAGAGTACAGTACTGGTCAAATATGACTTCCCCGTGCAACATGTAGACAATTGTCTACAAAAGGCACGAAAGTGTTAAGATGAGTGCAACTACTGCAACAGCTCTTCATACATAGTCTTCATCTAGATAAACTGGGGATTCGTACATCTAGACACTTCGTGAAATCTGAGAGAAGTCCAGTGACCTCTACCTCACACTCGGCGTGTTTCCGCCTATGAGTATAATAACCAAGTGCCGTCGCTTTTGAACATCGTACTACTGCCGATTTGCGTACCTTCGTTTCATATATTCTCCGTATAACAAAGTAACGTTTAGCCGCTCTCAGAAAGGTACAGTTTCCCCCGAGATCTCTTGTTCGGCCTGTCGTAGGATTTAATTATCGTGTCCAAAATGTATTCAATGGTGTACAGAAAAAGTCTAATGTGGCAACAGTATTAATGTTAATACAACGTTAATTTTTTTGTTTATCTGTGAGCCATCAGTAACTAATGTTGCTGCTAATGTAACATAATGTTCAGCTACTGTAACATTTAATACTTTTGTGGCAACTTTACCTCCTCACTGTACTGGCAACATTAAGGTGGTGTTTATGTTGCGGTAAAAAAAAATTTCGTGTTGCAATGATGTTAACGTTTGTTCAAATATTACTTGTATTATTTTTTGCTTTAAATATACATTGCAGTGTAAAATAAATTCAGTACAATTATTTTGCCACAAAAATAAATATTAATAACGAAAAAAAAAATTCACGGCAGTCAAAGGATTCGAACTCATGGTTTGAGTGTTATAACACTCTCTTCTCCACATTTTTACATTTACAAAAACATTTATTGAACTTCATTTACTTACATTTTTGTGTGGTATATCTTGTGATGTTCAAACACCATTCCAGCCCTTGGGCTCTTTTGGTGGTTATATTTTATGCATATTCTCCACAGAACCTGGCACCCTACCAACTGCTCCACCATAAAATATCTGTATGTGTTTCATATTGTGGGTATTAAATACCATATAATGACAAACTGCAATTCTCTTTAGTTATGTGGAAATACTTTATGCTCTAGAAATGTATGCATATTTAGCATACGTAAACTGCTAGGTCTAGGCTACATTTAGTTTTCATATTATGCTTTAAAATTTAAATACGGTGATTTCATTTCCCAATGTTATCGCTATTCACTACTAACCGCCATAGTACAACAGTATTAATGTTACTACAATAGTAAATATTTGATATCTGTTAACCGTCAGTAACTACTTTTCTGTCAATGTAATATGCTGTTAAGTTATTATGTTAAAGTATCATTAAGATGATAACGTAACACGATTATATCCTTCCTGTACTGTCTACTTTAAGGTGGTGTTTATGTTGCGGTAAAGCAAATTTTGTGTTGAACTGATGTTAACATTTGTGTTAAAATTTTTCTTGTATTTTATTTGCTTTAAAAAAACATGGCGCTACTAGGCCACCTGAGGTATACAGGTTGATTAGTTACTATACTTTGGTGCAGACTAAGAGCACCTGTGGTTGTTGCGTTAGGGGTAAACAAATACTCTTTTTCTCCGTTAGTTAACACACCAGTATTTTATTTGTCTGAAGGTAACATAGGTATTTACACACACTGGCGAGACTGAGCCCCCCTACAAGTTGTAGGCCTGAAGGGCTGGTGGGCCGAATGCTATGCATCGGGGAAGGTTGTTTGAATCAAGACGTTTCTACTTATCTGTGACTGCGGCTTTTGGGGAGCTGTCTTCGTTAGTAGTTGAGGCCTGGTGAGTGGGGTGGCCCTTTTTCAGGCCTTCGGACTGGCTCTCGTTGGCGTGCTGTACTCAGCTGGCTTCTCCCTTCGGCTTTGACTGACTCCCTACCACATCCCGGCAAGGAGCCCTAAAACGGAAGTCCAGGATTGGTTTCCCGGGACTTGTGCTTTCTCTTTGATCTCGGGGCGTTCCTCGTCAGCGGCCTCGCGTCCCCTCTCCTACGTCGACGTCTGCCATGACTCGTCTCGCGCTCCCGACTTCTCCACCTCAGAAACTGTTCCTACGTTTTCGGGAATGAACTCATAAGTTCTCGGCACTTCTACTTGGTTTGTTTCGGAAATTTACACATGAAGTTTAGGCTGTTCCTGGGTTCTCTCCCCGGTGACGTCACAATTGACTTACTGACTGACTGACTGCTTGCCTCGTCGCCATCCGGCGCACGACTACGTCTTCTCGGGGAATGGCACATATCGGTATGGGTCTACCACTCGTTTCCGGGAATTTACTCATACGTTCTCGGCACTGTTCCCGTCACACGACTGCCTACTCCCGTGTCTCCTTCGCCTCCCGTCTCGGCTGAACACCTAACTCGTCTCGCGGCTGTGCCGCCAAAAAACTCCCGTCTCGGCTGGCGACAATTGACTCGGCCGGGATCCGAAACCCGGCCTCGATTGACTCACCCGACTGCCACCTTTCTGCGTGCGATATGTCTGCCTGACTGATTCTCACTGACGCTGNCCGGCCTCGATTGACTCACCCGACTGCCACCTTTCTGCGTGCGATATGTCTGCCTGACTGATTCTCACTGACGCTGATCCGGCGGCTGGGATTCAACTCCCCCTGGTTCAGCTTCTCCCGATGGCGCGGATTCAACTGCCTCTGAACAACTGATCTCCTGCCTTGACTGCCTCGTGAATTTAACTCATGTCCCGCTATATTCAAGTTAACTGTCAGCAGTTTCTAGCGAGAGAAATCAAGAACTCTCCTGTTTAACTCGCGCGTTTTATGCAGGATTTTGCGTCTCGTCAGCAGCTTGTGTCCTCCGACCAGGGTGGAGGGAGGGTGCGGTTACTGTGGCGGGGATTCCTACGGAGCTGTGTCTGCACTAATTCTCGTCGGGGGCTCCCCAGCTTCCTTTGTCGAGGGCTTATCTATCAGCTATTTCTCGGGACTTACCCTCTTTCATTCGGCTTCGGTTCCTCCCCGCGTGTCCTTACGCGTCGGGACTGTCCCGAGGGTGTTTACCCGGAAGTTTCGTTGTCAGCTGCCTGCCCTGGATAACTAAGGGTGTGGAAACAGCGCAATGCGTATCCTAGTACATGCCACGCATCAAACATTCCTATGCATAATATATTAAGTACTGCTAGTTTGTCACAAAAGCAAATATTAGTAACGAAAAAAAAAACAGATGAGAAGGAAATCGAATCCGTGCGGTGAGTACTTAACATTCTCTCCTTTACTGAACCCAACGTCCTTCCAAACTGTGCTATATTGACATGGCTAACTTACTTTCATATTGTCGGTATTGAATACAACATAACGACAAACTGCACGTGGAAATACTTTATTTTCTATTTATAAATATTTGCTATAATTGGCATACGTCAACTTATTTGGAAGGTTTGGCAGCTTGTCTAATCTATATTTTGTTGCTTTAAAATTTAAATACAGTGGTTTAATTTAACGGGGTTATCACTGTTCTCTGCCATCCGCCATTTAACGACAAGTTAGTGTAACCTTGTGTGGTTGTCCATTTCTTTAATGTTGCAGTAACACAGAATATCTTGTTCTTCCTGCATTTTTTTTATCGTAATAAAATATTTGGTTGCGGCAACATCAGTATAACGACAAACTGTATATGTGGAAATACGTTATGCTCTGGAAATATATACACGTTTGGCACACGTAAACTGCCTTGCCAGGCTTCAGAGCTGATCTAAGTTACATTTAGTTCTCATACTATGCTTTAAAAATTAAATACAGTGGTTTCATTTTACGAGGTTACCGTTGTTCACTACTATCCGACATTTTTACAACGACAAGTCAGTGTTACCTTGTGTTGGTTAGACATATCTTTAATGTGACAGTAACACAAAAGAGTTTGTTATTCCTGTTAATTTTAGCGTATTACAACTTTTAATTGCGGGAACATTACTTAGAGCCTTTGTGAAAATTAACACTTCAACAGCGTATTTGCATTACAGTAATATAAGAATTTGTAAATAGTTAACATTATGTTACTTTGTCACAATATTGTTAATGTTATTACAACATAAACGATTAAAGAAATGCCACAATAGTAATTTTTTTTGTTGCAGCAACATTATACTTGTTTCTGTGTGTTGAACAATTATGTTCAGATAGCATATTTTAATGCCCTTTTGAACTATTTCATCAAAAAATGTAAACTTTAATAAAATATATCCTTTGTGCCGCCCTTAACGCAATTAGTTCATGAGACATCGTATCTAAGTTTCATATAAATGTGAAAACAAATTGTGTAAATGTTANGCCCTTAACGCAATTAGTTCATGAGACATCGTATCTAAGTTTCATATAAATGTGAAAACAAATTGTGTAAATGTTATTTTTAAACCTTCTTCTGAAGCATATAGACATGGATAATCGTGCATTAAATATTCATTAGTATATACAAATTCATAATTTTGGATACAGCTTTTAACGCCTAGAATATTCTCCTTGAGTTATTTTATTATATAGTTCTCGTTATTAATAATTATTTAAAATTATTATACTGAATTTTACAGTCTAAAAATTGTAATTTCATACAGTAACTAGATTTTATATTTGGTTGAACAGCCCTCAGAATGAAACCTTCAATACAGACAAACTATTTTATCTAAAATTGTGCTCNATATTTTATATTTGGTTGTGGAACAGCCCTCAGAATGAAACCTTCAATACAGACAAACTATTTTATCTAAAAGTGTGCTCGCACTGTCGAATTTCTGGATATTTCAATTACTGCCATATCTTTCCATCAGTGCTTACACATGTTGTTTATACACAGGAAGCTGCGGTGTTTTCATTTCGCTTCCATGTTTGGCTGGATATGTAATATTACACGTATAAAGTCACCATGCAATATTTACTTTACTCAGCTGGCAAAACAAGCCGAGCCATATTTGAGTTGTTTGTTTCTCATTTTAGCAAATGCGCTTACTAGGACGTTCTTCTCTGCTTTCAGTTGCCGACTGATATTTTCAGTATCAGTGCAATATCAGGTCTGAACAAAAGCTTTGCATTACAAGGAATTTTCAAACTCTACGTGATTTGATTGTGTTCCCATAATTCAGAAACCAATTTTGAGAAATACGCGTTGCTTTTGGTAAAGGGACTCAATTCCCGCGCTAATATATGCAAATATTAAAAAAAAGATAAAGGTATCTTTAACCAAATTTCAAAAGGAAGCGACTTATATACCTAATAAGTTTACACTCCTATAGACATATCTTTATAAGCACGTAACTTGCTGAGGTTCTGAAAGGTTAGACAGTAGTATTAAGCGTGTAAAAAAGGCGAGAACAGGAGAAATTCCCACCCGGTTTTACGGCAATCAGCCAATTAGTTCCTGAGATATGACGTAAGTTTGTAACAGTAATTTTTTGGTGCCAGTAGCTTGTAAAACGGCAGTCGACTGAAGCAATATTACTTGGTTAATTTAATGCAAATAACACATACTTCAGCACACCGAGTTTTAATTTAGACAGTTTAATTGTACTAGAGATATGGCACAGAACACTAAAATAGATTAGCTTTAAAATTAAGACACCGCAGCACAACCACTCGAGGTGGCCTTCAGTAGTACTACATACATTACAATATGATACGATTTCTTATACATTACTGAAAGCTCACATTCAAGGCGGCGTTATCATTCAACATGCCACACAACAATTCAGTTATTATATTCAGTGTACACAATAATAACGGACAATATTCCAATATGTTAAAAATCAGTTTAACTGTTTCAGAGTTCTATAAATATAAAAAATTTAAAATAAGGAAAAAATAATGTAAAAGTTACCGTATTTCAGTTTCCCCAAAAAACTACATTTTAAATGATCTGTTATTTCACATCGCTATGGTTTATAATAATTTTCTAGCATTATCGTAAAAGAACTGCAATGTTAATGCTGTGGGCGGTGAATTTTTTAAATTAGTTTTGAAAGTGTTTAATTTTCTACCGTACCAGCTATAACTCAAATTAATTATCAAATTAAGTACTGGATTAGAAAGACAGTTTTATAATAAATAAATTTTTTTAATCAATATTATATTTGTCGATGAGTGAACTTAAATTTATTCCCTTACCAAATATACATACCTACGAAATACAGTGATTCTGCGAACTCGTAGAGCGTACAAGTCCGTGCGCTATTTTAATATTTTTTCCTTAATAAGACAACCGTGGTATAACTATTCCGACTTTTAGGTTGTACAACTACGTATTATGTCAAATTCAACGTGTCCCTTTGCAACCTACACCATTTCGCTCTTTTCACAGTCAATAACAACTCCGCATTCACAGAACTGTTTTGTAGGGATTTGTTTTTGTTTTTAAAACTGTCAAATATAAATTACGACAAATAATGCTTCTTTATATATTTCAGTATTATCTAAAATTTGAGTAAATTATTATTAAATGATAAATTGTTCTTTTAACAAATTTTAAAGAACGTTTATACTTATGTGATATAAGGACAAATATTAGCGCTGGCATTGTCAAAGTAGATGAATATATTTGGGAGGCTATTCTCGATAACATTTTACAACACATATGCATGTTGGTAATTAAAAAAGACGATCTGAATTATAATGATAGGTCCGACACTTATCATATTTCATTTATAAAAGGGTAAAGGTATGCACATTTATCGCGGTCTCTCTCATCTAATAAACAACAAATAAAAATTTAAGACAATAGTGTATAAAAACAGCTTTTCCTCTGGACAATAATATTTCAATAGCTTAGTTTGAATTTTTACTGGTTCACAATTAACGGCCACGTATTAAAAAAACGGTAACAGCTGTTATATTCCTCATTCATATTTCATTTTGCATGTGTTTTTATAATTCATATTTATTTCAAAGTCAAACGCTAAATTTTGGCCTTTTTCCTGATTATGAATTATATTTACTCGCATAATGAACAAGTTATTTTTTCTTAGCTTTTAATTATTTATTGCATTTTCCTTCCTGTCGAATCAGTCATCGTATTTTTATGTGATGTTCTATAACACATTTTTATTATGATGGAGCAAGATCACTGTATTCGAAACTCTACACCATCATTGTTTACATTTGTTCTTGACAATACTTCAAGTACATTGGCTGACGTGAGGTAAATTGACTCACTAATTACTTATATTAAAATAAACTGGATATTTATGATACATTAACACCAAAACAGATTAAAAAAACATTAAAAAAATAATTTTGGTTCATAAGCATTACAAAATAACGAAAAAATAACTATAAAGTTTCACTTGAGCATTGAGAGAAAAATTTATGTATTACTAGCTGTGCCCGCGGCTCCGCTCGCGTGGACAACATAATTATTGTTTAGTTTTTTTTTAATAAAGTTGAATTTTACTTAGTGTTAATATTCTATACATATTATAAAACTCAACGTCTCTATGTCTGCTTGTTTATCTGTGTGTGCGATTATCACTAGAGAACCACTTATCCGATTTACGTGTTTTTTTTTGTTCATAACTATGTTCTCTGGCCAGGTTTTAGTATATATTTTGTTACGTAAATTAACATAAGTAATAAGCAGTGAATATAGTAGTGAATCAAGTCATCAAAGTTTGCCACCAGCGCGCTCTCTTGCAATACGCTGTCTAAACCGTTAAAGATGGAACAATATAATGTTGTAAAGAATTGTGTAGAATAAAAAGACTTCAACAAAACTCCGCGTAGCATATATCTATCTAAGGGAAATACTAATAAGTGTTGCAATGGTGTGTAATTCTAATCTGTTATATGAAGTTTCCCTGATGTAGTCATTGTTAACGGTTGAATCTACTATGTTATCTGGTAATAGTAGGCCCATGCTTTTTATAATTTTTCCTGACAGTGACTGCACTTGCTTTTCAATTCCAATGAGTGCAAGGTGAAAAACTGCGTCATTGAAAGTTGCTTGTTAATTAAGTGGTGAAAACGTAAATGTTTTCCGACTTGATTCACTATCATCGTCACTTATTATTCCTTATGTCACTTTACGTACAAAATATATACTAAAACCTGGCCAGAGAACATAGCTATGAATTAAAAAAAAACACGTAAATCGGATACGTGGTTCTCGAGTGATAAGCGCACTAACAGACAGACGGACAGATACACGTTGAGTTTTATAATATGTATAGATGAAAGCATGTACTCTATGTACTTTCCTACGAGATTTTATTTTTATTTGAATATTATTAATAACGGTGGGCTCTCCTATTATAATAGCAATATTCTTGTTTATTATTTATTTTGCATTGTTGTATTGGTCTGTCATATTTTCTTCTCACGCTGTGCATATATTACCTCTCTCGGTTCTATTCTTTAGTCAATATAGGATATTAATGCATTTCAATTAAATTATCAATATGACGTAATGTTCTTACAGTTTAAACAAACCAGTTCACATAATGTTATTCAACTGTTCATGAGATCGGTCCCTTGGAGACCATCGCCGTGATACGTAAATGCTCACACTGCCTACTCTCAAAATTTTTTTCCCAAACGTTTGGCCAGAATACATGTCTCATGTACGTATGAAATATGCTATGACATATTCCGTATCACTTTCCGGCACTGGAAATACTGTGCGTATTTTTACGTTATCATTCCACTAAATGAACCCAACAAAACTTACTATTCGTCTTGCATTTTATTTCAACGTAACAGTCCTCTTTCCTCTTGAACCATGTTTGAAGTTCACTTGTAGTCACGACGGTATAATTTTAGTCTCGGTACATTACAAATGAAAGAGCATTTGGCTATGCGTAAATATTTAAATTGAAAAATATATTAATTTGTTTTTTTTGTAGATGTATATTAATTAATTACAAAATTATTCGAGCTCCAATTACATAATTTATATTCGAGCCGAAATCGTCACTGTTAAAGGAAGAGTCGAACTTAAGTCCGTTCATTTCGCGTCCCAGCTGTGAGTTGAGAACAATCTTGTAAAGTTTTCGCAACAGCTGCGGCTTGTGTTGAAATGAAATCACAACCAGCACAAGTGCTGTTAGGGACTACAAAAATGTTTTAAATTAACAGTCACGGTGGTTTCAAAACATAATAAATTTGTTTATTTCAGCACTGATGGTATTATATCAAAATAAGTACAATATTATTTCAGCTTGTTTGTGTATCGGTTTTCTGTTAACGAGAATAATATGCATGCGAAAAGTCATGTTACAGATATATTTACTAATTTTAATTTTATCACGTAAACAACACATTTTTTGATGTGGAGACATTATTATTATTATATATATTTTTTTTTTTTTACTTTTTGTCCGGTCATTTATTATTTTGCCTTTCATCCGCCAGATATGACCAGAAATATTAATGAAACCATGAGATCCTTGTGAATACTCGAGGTACGTTTCCAATTAAACNCCGGTTTTACGGCAATCAGCCAATTAGTTCCTGAGATATGACGTAAGTTTGTAACAGTAATTTTTTGGTGCCAGTAACTTGTAAAACGGCAGTCGACTGAAGCAATATTACTTGGTTAATTTAATGGAGATAACACATACTTCAGCACACCGAGTTTCAATTTAGACAGTTTAATTGTACTAGAGATATGGCATAGAACACTCAAATAGATTAGCTTTAAAATTAAGACACCGCAGCACAACCACTCGAGGTGGTCTTCAGTAGTACTGCATACATTAANACTCAAATAGATTAGCTTTAAAATTAAGACACCGCAGCACAACCACTCGAGGTGGCCTTCAGTAGTACTACATACATTAAAATATGATACGATTTCTTATACATTACTGAAAGCTCACATTCAAGGCGGCGTTATCATTCAACATGCCACACAAAAATTCAGTTATTATATTCAGTGTACACAATAATAACGGACAATATTCCAATATGTTTAAAATCAGTTTAACTGTTTCAGAGTTCTATAAATATAAAAAATCAAAAATAGGGAGAAAATAATTTAAAAGTTACCGTATTTCAGTTTCCCCAAAAACTACATTTAAAATGATCTGTTATTTCACATCGCTATGGTTTATAATAATTTTCTAGCATTATTGTAAAAGCACTGCAATGTTAATGCTGTGGGCGGTGAATTTTTTTAAATTAGTTTTGAAAGTGTTTAATTTGCTACCGTACCAGCTCTAACTCAAATTAATTATCAAATTAAGTACTGGATTAGAAAGACAGTTTTATAATAAATAAAAATTTTTAATCAATATTATATTTGTCGAAGAGTGAACTTAAATTTATTCCCTTACCAAATATACATACCTACGAAATACAGTGATTCTGCGAACTCGTAGAGCGNTGAGTGAACTTAAATTTATTCCCTTACCAAATATACATACCTACGAAATACAGTGATTCTGCGAACTCGTAGAGCGTACAAGTCCGTGCGCTATTTTAATATTTTTTCCTTAATAAGACAACCGTGGTATAACTATTCCGACTTTTAGGTTGTACAACTACGTATTATGTCAAATTCAACGTGTCCCTTTGCAACCTACACCATTTCGCTCTTTTCACAGTCAATAACAACTCCGCATTCACAGAACTGTTTTGTAGGGATTTGTTTTTGTTTTTAAAACTGTCAAATATAAATTACGACAAATAATGCTTCTTTATATATTTCAGTATTATCTAAAATTTGAGTAAATTATTATTAAATGATAAATTGTTCTTTTAACAAATTTTAAAGAACGTTTATACTTATGTGATATAAGGACAAATATTAGCGCTGGCATTGTCAAAGTAGATGAATATATTTGGGAGGCTATTCTCGATAACATTTTACAACANGGACAAATATTAGCGCTGGCATTGTCAAAGTAGATGAATATATTTGGGAGGCTATTCTCGATAACATTTTACAACACAAATGCATGTTGGTAATTAAAAAAAGACGATCTGAATTATAATGACAAGTCAAAAACTTATCATATTTCATTTATAAAATGGTAAAGGTATGCACATTTATCGCGGTCTCTCCCATCTAATAAACAACAAAAATACTTAAGACAATAGTGTATAAAAACAGCATTTCCTCTGGACAATAATATTTCAATAGCTTAGTTTGAATTTTTACTGGTTCACAATTAACGGCCACGCATTAAATAAACGGTAACAGCTGTTATATTCCTCATTCATATTTCAGATTGCATGTGTTTTTATAATTCATATTTATTTCAAAGTCAAACGCTAAATTTTGACCTTTTTCATGATTATTAATTATATTTACTCGCATAATGAACAAGTTATTTTTTCTTAGCTTTTAATTATTTATTGCATTTTCCTTCCTGTCGAATCAGTCATCGAATTTTTATATGGTGTTCTATAACACATTTTTATTATGATGGAGCAAGATAACTGTTTTCGAAACTCTACACCATCATTGTTTACATTTGTTCTTGACAATACTTCAAGTACATTGGCTGACGTTAGGTAAATTGAATCACTAATTACTTATATTAAAATAAACTGGATAGTTATGATACATTAACACCAAAACAGATTAAAAAACATAAAAAAAATAATTTTGGTTTATAAGCATTACAAAATAACGAAAAAATAACTATAAAGTTTCACTTGACCATTGAGAGAAACATTTATGTATTACTAGCTGTGCCCGCGGCTCCGCTCGCGTGGACAACATAATTATTGTTTAGGTTTTTTTTAATAAAGTTTAATTTTACTTAGTGTTAATCTTCTATGCATATTATAAAACTCAACGTCTCTATGTATGCTTGTTTATCTGTGTGTGCGCTTATCACTAGAAAACCACTTATCCAATTTACGTGTTTTTTTTTGTTCATAACTATGTTCTCTGGCCAGGTTTTATTATACATTTTGTTACGTAAATTAACATAAGTAATAAGCAGTGAATATAGTAGTGAATCAAGTCATCAAAGTTTGCCACCAGCGCGCTCTCTTGCAATACGCTGTCTAAACCGTTAAAGATGGAACAATATAATGTTGTAAAGGATTGTGTAGAATAAAAAGACTTAAACAAAACTCCGCGTAGCATATATCTATCTAAGGGAAATACTAATAAGCGTTGCGGTGGTGTGTAGTTCTAATCTGTTATATGAAGTTTCCCTGATGTAGTCATTGTTAACGGTTGAATCTACTATGTTATCTGGTAATAGTAGGCCCATGCTTTTTATAATTTTTCCTGACAGTGACTGCACTTGCTTTTCAATTCCAATGAGTGCAAGGTGAAAAACTGCGTCATTGAAAGTTGCTTGTTAATTAAGTGGTGAAAACGCAACTTTTTTCCGGCTTGATTCACTATCATCGTCACTTCTTATTCCTTATGTTACTTTACGTACAAAATATATACTAAAACCTGGCCAGAGAACATAGCTATGAATTAAAAAAAACACGTAAATCGGATACGTGGTTCTCGAGTGATAAGCGCACTAACAGACAGACGGACAGATACACGTTAAGTTTTATAATATGTATAGATGAAAGCATGTACTCTATGTACTTTCCTACGAAATTTTATTTTTATTTGAATATTATTAATAACGGTGGGCTCCTATTATAATAGCAATATTCTTGTTTATTATTTATTTCAACGTAACAGTCCTCTTTCCTCTTGAACCATGTTTGAAGTTCACTTGTAGTCACGACGGTATAATTTTAGTCTCGGTACATTACAAATGAAAGAGCATTTGGCTATGCGTAAATATTTAAATTGAAAAATATATAAATTTGTTTTTTTGTAGATGTATATTAATTAATTACAAAATTATTCGAGCTCCGATTACATAATTTATATTCGAGCCGAAATCGTCTCTGTTAAAGGAAGAATCAAACTTAAGTCCGTTTATTTCGCGTCCCAGCTGTAAGTTGAGAACAATCTGGTAAAGTTTTCGCAACAGCTGCGGCTTGTGTGGAAATGAAATCACAACCAGCACAAGTGCTGTTAGGGACTACTAAAATGTTTTAAATTAACAGTCACGGTGGTTTCAAAACATAATAAATTTGTTTATTTCAGCACTGATGGTATTATATCAAAATAAGTACAATATTATTTCAGCTTGTTTGTGTATCGGTTTTCTGTTAACGAGAATAATATACATGCGAAAAGTCATGTTACAGATATATTTACTCATTTTAATTTTATCACGTAAACAACACATTTTTTGATGTGGAGACATTATTATTATTATTTTTTTTTTACTTTTCGTCCGGTCATTTATTATTTTGCCTTTCATCCGCCAGATATGACCAGAAATATTAATGAAACCATGAGATCCTTGTGAATACTCGAGGTACGTTTCCAATTAAACTTTCAGAAACTAGTTCTGAAGTCTATTGTTCTCCGGTGATTCACTTTCCCCGCCCTGGGTTGTTTGTGCGGTGCTGAAGTTTCACTAGTGATTAATGTTGCCACAGCAGCATGACTACAGGATGTCGAACCAGCTCCGATTACCTCATTCAGAAGCACCAGGAAGCTCGATAAGGGGCAGGTGCGAAACTGTAAACCCGTATTCAACACTCATCAGTCATCGCCCGCCTCCCACACAAACCCGGCTGTAGTTTCTGGGATAAAACTTCCGAGTGAACTCTTAACCACGGCGTAAATTTTATAGTTTATTATAAAACGACCGATTAAAGACAAGGCACGTTCAAGACAAGCTAGTACGAGGGTCACGCCTGCATTAAAATCACTTGTCTGAAATATTTATTTTTCCCAATATTACTGTGCAGTACGCTTTCACGCACATTTTTTTACAAGGAGAGTGATTCACGGAAATCTAGGACTGTACGGACATTTCGAATGAACATATTATTTTAAGCGTTTTATTAGCCCGAAATCGTAATTTAGTTTTATATAAGTTAGAAATTTTGGAAAGTCAGGACATTTAATGACAAAAGGACTATTTCCTTCGTCTCAGGAAAATCATTCCTTTTGTTAGCAGAGATACACATCAGTGGTGTTGCAGTACAGGTTTAACTCGGTATGCATTATAGACAAAAATGTCAATTGAACGCAAGGTTTCACTTGGTTCCTTGAATAATGCAGTCTTGCTCTGAAATGTAGGAAGACATACTACTACGATCAGAGCTTATTATGAAATTCAAGACTGCGTGAAAACATAAGACAACTGAAGACGTTACCACCATTATCAGTATTTCTTATACGCGAAGTATTGTCCTTATTACTCACAAAGCACGCATTGCAGGGAAATAAAAATATTTTTTTTCGACCATTCTCATAATAATTAATAACAAATCAATGTAATTTTGGCTGACATCATTTTACGAAATACTTGACACTTTTTAATTATAATGATGACAGCGGCAAATAAGCAACACCAGAAAACCTGAATTATATTTGAGCGTTATATTACAACAGGTAATTAAAACCAAATTTATTATTCGAATGTAAAATATATGAAGTTATTTACTTTCATTACAAACAATAAAAGAGTGGATTTTGTTGTAATAATGTGATTCTTATTTCGAAAGGATGCTATGATGTTGGAATTCCAAAATACATTTCATGCAACCCGCCACTCTCATGCCTTGCACAGTTCGGAATGTCCACGTGCATCACACAAGATTCTCTACTTTGTAAACAAAAATGCTAAGAGGAAAAATAAACAATGTCATCCGCAATCATACTAAATAAAAAATTATACTTTATAGAATTTCGCTTGGTTTTTGATAAATCCATATAACGAAGCAGTTTCTCAGTATAATAATGATTCATTCTTCCTTATAACCACCGAAGCAGACCAAAATCGTAATATTATCAGTGAGGAACTGAGAATATGTACGTTTTAACATGACCTTCACATTAATTAATTTTATTTTCATGGTAAAATTATTTTAAGAGTTTATGAGAAATATAACAATGCATTTTCTTCCTGCGTTTATTGAAAACCAAGGCGAATCTTTGTGAACAGTTTAAATGGTAGATTACTGACGAAAGCCTATCTTCGCTTCATTACTGTGCCTCTGTGTAGTTTACTCTATGTATTATTCTGGTTTTCTATGAAACCCACTTCAATGAAGTATGTCTAAAATAATATTTAGTTTGGTATATAGATATCCTGTCGATACTAGCACCCTAAATTTTAACTTAAAATTTTTAAATATAAGCAATTGTANAGTTTGGTATATAGATATCCTGTCGATACTAGCACCCTAAATTTTAACTTAAAATTTTTAAATATAAGCAATTGTAAGTAGCAAATCAATGTCTTGTGTGAACTGAAACTTTAACTTGATTTGTACGTAAAAAAAAAAAAAAAANCAATTGTAAGTAGCAAATCAATGTCTTGTGTGAACTGAAACTTTAACTTGATTTGTACGTAAAAAAAAAAAAAAAACGAATATGAGAAAAAAAGTGACACACGAAAACATAAAAACTAATATTTTGACTTTATTATTGAAGTATGTTATTTTAGAATATGGGNAAAAAAAGTGACACACGAAAACATAAAAACTAATATTTTGACTTTATTATTGAAGTATGTTATTTTAGAATATGGGCATATTCCCGTATTTGATAAGTCAGCTGGACAGCCTAAATTTGGATGGTGAAGACTAGGCGGATCGGTACCACACGCAGTTGGGCCCAAAAGGCTGATAGCTTTACATCACCAGGACAAGCCTTCATCTTCCACTGCAATATCATTTTCAGACGCCATAATGTCATTCAGCTAAATTNTTTACATCACCAGGACAAGCCTTCATCTTCCACTGCAATATCATTTTCAGACGCCATAATGTCATTCAGCTAAATTTTAATAATCATTGTTGTCTATAAAAGTGAAATTTTTGTTTATTTCAATCCCAACTACGGAACCCTGATAAATCCCAGAGACTCAGGTCTTAAAATTATTTACCGAAATATCTAAATCAATTAAATTTCTTAACTTATTCACACTTAATAAATAAATTAAAAGAGACAACCGACCATTGAAGCAAAGGAACGCTAACTTTCAAACACAGATCTGTACGACAATCAGCACAGCCACTTTAGCACAAACAAACAAGGATAGCCTACTCGTTGACATTAATTTTGCCACAAGTCTGTGAGCAGAGTTTCAGAAAGAAACGCTTTAACAAAAAAACGCTGGATATTTTTGAGTGATTGCTACTTAAGATTTCATTTTAGGAACTTTTCACGTACGTTTATGGTTTAACGAATAAGTTTACAGTAGTTTATAATCATGAAAGCTAAAACACAAAATACTTGCAGTGGCACTGATGCATGCAGAGCTACCCAGGTTCACTGCTGAAAATCACTACAACGTTTCGTGTGATCAGCTATGTCAATAAATCAGTTAGATTTTATCTACACACAGGATTATAATTGTTATTATTTCTAATCATAAATTTTATGGAACGTTGTTTTGTTTTCGGAAAAGGGCAGCATACTATAGAGATTAAATTTTAAATAATCCAGTCATATTTAATGACGCCGCGTCACTCCCCTTTTAATATTTTGCTCTGTGGATTTGTAAATGTTGGAGAATTATTGATGAAATTACCCGGGCAAGGTAATTTGAAAGCACGTTGCATTGGCCCGGCACAATTAAATCCCGGTGTTCCAGTGTTGTTATAATTTTCTGGCGTGTAACTACGGGTTTTTAACGTCGGTTATGAGCGACTTGGCCCTCTTGCTTCTGTGAGGACGAAGAGGTCGGAATTGACTCCCCTGGTAGGAATTTCATTTAGCGCGGCATTCCTAGTCCGCTGTGTTTAGAATGAGGCTACACAAGAACCGAAAACGCGGGCGTTGTGGGCTTCAAGACTACGAAGAAAATGTGATCGTGCTACTATTTCCGCTGGGATAGTTTATTATGATGTTGGTGTCTGGCCTGCGCGTGTTTTACGGGTTGAAAGGGACTGTGGTGCCCCTGAGGTCCATTAGCTTTTCATGGAAAGACCGTTAGTTTACCTGCCTGCCGAGAGAAGTTACCGCTTCCGACTGGGTTCCAGATTCAACAAGACGCCGGACGGCTGAAACGGCGTCTTACTAGTCTCCTCCGAGAGTTGGAAGACAAGTGACGCCATTAGTACTACGAGGCAGAGATGCGGAATTCCATGCTTAAGTTCCTGCTTCAAGTTCACGAAATACATCTGTGTATACTCCGGGATTATTTTAAAGAAATTTTCTAGATTGCCCAAACAATGACAGGAATTTTTAATTTAGATTGAACACGTTTCGAACTGAATTTTTTTCAATATTATGCTATTGCTCTTCCGATATTTATGGCTAGTGTCTCCTACTGCCTCCCATGCCCCAAGATAAATGATATTCAAATGGTAGACAACGATTATGGCTTTACTTTAATATAAGAGTATCTACTGTTCCATGACTTCAATCGTCCCTAAAAATTATTTAAGTAAATCTTGCTCAAACATATCTGTCTTTTCAGTTTCACTTATTTTTAGTTTATATGATTTTTCTAGCTACGTACATCTTGGAATGTAAATCTCAAATGGGAAATTATTTTTGAGAGAGAGAGAGTTGAGAGATTTGGGTGCTTTTAACAACGAGGTCTTGAGAGTCGACGAGGGTGAAATGAGATGAGAATGGAGCAGCGCCGGAATGAAAGGGCGGGGGAAACAGGAGATCCCCGAGCAAACCCGCCGACCAGCGGCATCGTCCGTCAAGATTCCCACTTGCGAAAATCCGGGAGTGAACCGGCCAGGGATTGAACCCAGTTCGCCGTGGTGAGAGGCGAGCAGTCTGACCGCTCAGCCACCATGGCTCCTGAAAAATGTTTTTGAATTTGTATCCATTTTCTGCTCACTTGAACACGATATAAGTGATCACGAACTGGCTGTAAGATAACTAGCTATACGGGCAAAACAAAATAATATTGAGATAGCACAGAATCATACATATCACACGACTATTTCCTGCGCACAGAATTGGCACACGGATAGGGGAGGTGACAAAAATTAAACTGGGTGCCATTTGACTGCCTAGCACGAAGAAGCAATGATGTATTTGTAGGGCCACTTGTTTTTTGCGAAAATATTTCAGGACTACATGTACTCCAAAAAACTAGAGCTCAGATCCACTTTCATAATTGGATGATTATGACTATCACGCGAATCACGGACGCTCAGTGTCGGAGTAACATAATTCTGACTGGCCCATCAGGTAAGGAAGGGATTGTCTCCCGACAATGACACTTGGTCAATAGCCAAAGGAAAACTGCATGTATGCCGTAAGACATTGGAGTCTAGTCTTCGCGTAAATATTTTCGCGAAAGACAGGTGGCCCTAGGTATTTTACATTCTTTCCCGGGTTCACCTAGCGATCCCACGCTTTACTAGTCGTACACCCTTAACCAATATAGTACTCATTTGTCTGTCATCGGACTCTTCACACATTCGCCCTGTACCATATGGCCTCATGGCAATCTCTTATGCTTGTCTGCTAGAATTAAGATTACGAACTCACTTCCGAAAGAGTGACGTCTAGAGTAGAAACACGCTGGAAAGACGCATCCATTGACACGGAATGGCGTGTTACGGAGCAGTTGGCCCTTTTAAAGTAAAACTATGTATCCTTGTGTGCTAGGACATGTAGTGGACAAAATGGCGCTGAGACAAGCAATGCGCAGTGGCAGCATAGGGAGTGACGAGCAAGTCCATATTTACACCTTTTACTCATTACCTGCGTAAATATTTACATACTGTACATAACATACCGCTAGAGAAAGCAAAATAAACAGGCAAGGGACGCCAGTACAAGTTCAAGGCCGCCGTAGTATATGGTACTGTAATTCTGGTTATCCTTGAAATTAAACAATAAACTAAATTGAGAAGTTTTAAAAAATATATCAACAAATTGACGCGTGCTGCATACTGGTTAGTCATAAGCGCCGTTGTCACACCCCCGCCATCTTAAACCCGCATCCCCAATCTAGGGCCCTAGTAGACACATGCCACGAGGCCGACTGGCCCGGAAACGGACAGACAATCGAGACATGTGCAAAGGCGGGCCGCGACTAGAATATCGCCGACGCACCCTGAATGAGATACATAGGAAGGCGGGCAGCACCTGGAAGCGCCAAAGAGGCGCCTAGAGTGGAGAAACTCGAGAAAAGGCAGACGGTGATGGGTAGAATCACCGCGGGCACCCCCTTCCCTGAGTAAGACGCGTGAGAAAATGGACACGTGCAGTGGTAATGCAGAGGTAAGCTAGAGTTTCGCCAATGCACCTCTAGTTAGATGTGTGAGAAGGGCTGACGGTGTTTGGCAGTATCGCCGCGGCCTCCCTTTTCCTCCCCCCAACAAGTGAGACGCGTGTGAAATGCTGACGGGGTTTGGTGTTGATGCCGAGGCACCACGGTTAGTGATGGGGGGGGGGAGAAGGAGGATCTGGGGTGTCGCCGAAGAGAGGTTAAAAGCCAACTTGTGGGAAAGGAGGGAGTCAGTCGTATCTCGTGGAGTAGCCGAGGAGAGAACCCTGGAACAGTCAGTCGTGGAGAGCCGTCATCGAGACCGAGGGGAGGGCCTGTGAAGGGCCGCCCAGCTGACCGGATCTCAACCTACTGCCGTAACAACCCCAACAACAGATACAGCTAAATACCAGCGTCCGTCGCTCAAGGAACCCTCCCGGACATCTAGCGTGCCCCCACGACGTCGGAAGCAGTTAGAACGAGTACTTTAAGCCGCCCTTAAGGCTCCCAACTTGCGGGGTACCGTCTCAGAGTTAAGTATCCATGTTTTTTTTGTTATTGCCAAATATAGATTTTTAAAATAATCACTGAGAAGCCAAGTTATTATTTACCCCTATTAAACATCCAAGGCATTATAGTCTGTGCCTGACAATGGTAGCTCGTACCCTACGAACCATCCTTTATACCACAGGTGGCGAGTAGTGTCAAAATTATTAATTAAATATAAAATAATAAGCAAATTGACAGCACACTTACCTTAAGTGCAGCTTATACTGCCAGAACTCTTAAATAATATTTCGTTACCGAAATATAAATATATTTATTTATATACTAATGCAGGAGGAATCGCTCGTTTTAATTCTTTCCAAATGTCTTCCATATTCCTTCAAGGCTTAGAAATGAAATTCGTAAATGCTAAATGCCTACTTCTATTTTTATCCTCAAAAATAAAACATCCGTTTGCAGTTTACATTGCGTTGCTGCAAAATTTAATAATACCAACAATTATTTAGTCTTTGTTATTACGTACAGAAATAACCACGTATACATAGGCTTCTAATACAATTATACACATAGGCACGCAAAATGTACACAGGCATTAGGAGAGTGTATAATATGGCCAACACAGGCATCATTGTAATCTGGAAATAACGTCTTCGAAATGTCTACCTCCAGATCGGATGCGCTGGTCGAGGCGATGGTGGAAGGCTTTCATGACACATCTCAACGTGTCCTGTGGAATAGCGCGTATTCCACCGGCGATGAGGTTCTTAGATTCGTCGATCGTCTGTAAACGACGTGCAAAGACTCTCTCCTTCAGGTAACCCCAGATGAAGTGGTTCGAAACTGTCAAATCTGGGGATCGGGACGTCCACGTCATATTGCCAAAGCGGGAAATGAAGCAATTGTAAGAGCATGTCAGCATACAGGCATGCTTGTGCGTGCCGTGTGTGCCATCGCACCGTCCTGTTGGGACCAAACGCCCATAAGCTATCTTGCCCGCAGTTCTGGGATGAGGAATGTTTCTAACATTTGACAAAAGCGGTCGGCATTAGCTGTTACTTAATGTTCAGCATCATCCTAAAAAGAACAGGGATCAATAATCCCGCTCACGCCAATTGCATATCATACCACGACATTTTGACTTGTGTGAGGCTTTTCACGTAGCAGTCTAAGATTTTCACGCAACTAATACCGGAAGTTTTGCTTGTTCACATAACCAGCAAGTTAAATGTTTTCTTAATCTAACATCAGCAGATGATGAAGAAGCAGTGGTTCTTGGTTCATCATTGCAGAATGTTCAAGCAGGCGGTGCGACTGTTTTGCATAGCAGTGTCTCTTATCTCATGAACCCCCTGCAGTTAATAAGGATGAGACTTCAAGTCGTCCCAGCAGACAGCCCAGTGAACGTCGCGTTAGGTTCAAAGTTTGTGCATGACGCTGCTGAGTGGCGAGGTGACCGTTCAAGTGCTGCGCGAGGGCACTCTAAATTCTCTGGCGTTAGAACACTTCATCTCCGACCTCGCGACGGGCAATTCAGAACACAGCCCGAGGCTCTCCACTATCTCTCGATCACCTCAGAATGTGGTCTCTCTCTGGAACAGTAGCTTGGCGAACTCCATTGTTCCACCGCATTGCCCGCTGAGCCACCGTAACGGGGCCTGTTTTTATGAATGCTTCCACTACCGCAATCCGTAGGGACGCCCGATTTTCGCGAAAAGATTACACGACCAGTTGTGTTTCGTAACACTTTTACTCAGACTCACCTTCGTGATTGGATGATTTACGTGTTACGCGCCTTAGGTTTCTGCGCGCTAATCACAGACGTAAAGCAATGAATTTACCTGATTTTGATTGGCGAGTCGAGTAGGAAAATGTCTTCTCACAAAGACACGCTGCCAACAAGCAAAAGAAAACTTCTAGACGCCCGTAGGGTATTGAAATCTAGCATTCTCGGAAATATTTTCCCGCAATTCGGGTGTCCTTAGCTATCCGCGTCTGCACCGGCCAACGCTCCATGGTAAGAGATAATGCTTTATCGCGGGAAAAGTTGACTGTTTGCTAGGATTCAACGTACGGTACAAATTTCCGTCAGTTCTCTCTCCTTATTGGTTGTCATCACGTACGAAGCTACTTCATCACTTCACTGGGCCAATGTGGATTCGAATACTAAGGTAGAACGTTCGTGATTGGTATTTAAAGGACTTAGTGGAGTCAAAACCTTGTTCGTCCAATCATTAAAGAGTAAAATAGTTATAGTGTTATAGAAGATATGTTGGTTCAAAAATGTTGCGCCATTTTCCATCATCTATATTCATGGTATAGTAATTGCCTGGCTCCCACGACTCCAAAGCTGTAGGTTTGTCACCCATGCGCACATGCACTATGATGGGGTTGCCAACCGCACTTGGTTGGTACAATACGCGTCACCTTGTATTACATGTTATTATAAAACATTTTTTCCAGTATAAAAGACATGATACTTCACAACCATAGAGGAAATATCGGGTAGCGCGCGTATGCAAGCTGCGTATAGCCACTCTTCGTGTTCCAACATAGAACTGTTCGTCTGCTGATAGCACTGACGAAAACAACGTGGATAGTATGTGAGATTGGTAAACTGTGGATGTAGACACGTGCTTTGAGATGTTTGTATTCTTTCTCTAAGCACGTTTTAATGTAACGAGAATATATTTGAGCAAGTCAAAAGTATTTTGTTCACATAAAATTGCGTGTGTTGAAAATTTAAATGTAAACAAGCATATTCATCTCTATTGACCACGTTACTTTGACACTTATTATGTTAGCAATGGGCGCATCAGTTTTGGAAACCTGTGCATTAAAGGAAAATAGTTCTACCTCATACGTAGTCTATGTTCACGACAATCCAAAAAACTGAAGCAACGTAGCCTAGCGTAAACGTTACTTCGAAGTTCATCACACCCATAAACGGCATTTTTAAACTGATGTACCTTAAAATATTCTATATGCCATACAAACCTGTGTAAGGCCATGCACTGAACTACCACAAACTTCCACCAATGAAATGTCAAGGTTATCATTTGAAATATAATTATACACGCAACAGGACGAAAAGCCCACTCGCCGGTTCAGTGCTTTGCGTGTAGTGGAGATACAACAGTTTATGTGCGTGCGTGTATGAAACCTTGCCTTTGCTCTACTTCTGTGGCTGGAACATGATATTTAGCTACAGGTTAGCGGAGGATATCAACGTTCAAGTGTCTAAACTACTTCCTACATTCTGAAAATATGTCATATTTATGTTAACATGATAAAAACAGTAATTCAATTAAAATAAAAAATAAAATAATATTTGCCATATTTTAAAATTAGTTAGAGGTATTTTGACTACACATTTTGAGACAAACTATTTTCGAAAAGTTATTACACACAACATTTTTAATTTAGCTAGGAGGTTTCTTGGAATAATCACAATGCCTTAAAACGTTTTTTCATCCCTCTGTCAGTTGGTTTGCCAGCAATTAAGGCTCAGCTAGCTTTTTCATTTATAAGGGAATGAATCATGTATACATGTAATAAAATTATAGGCGAACAATCAATGAATTTATTTACTCTATTCTCGTGAGTTTAGATATTAATTTGAGCTGAAGCCAAACACGAAATTTAGTAACATTTTTAAATTTGTTGTACACAATATTAAAACTGAAAATCTCAATAGTTAAGTTTATTTTAGATTTGGGAATCAACTTATCACGTTTTTGCACGTTGGTTGTACTTTTGGTACCACATAACAAAAATATTATAGTGTTACAAATACAGGGGAAAACATGTTAACAATTAATCGATGGGCTGTACTGCTTTATTTGCAACAGCTCACATTTAATCCCTAGACTTTGCTTCTCTCTTCCGTTTTACCATTATTAAGGGTCATTAATGGAGGTATTTCAATAAAACTGCGCAGGAATATGATCGATATGCCTATTACAATAATAAGGAATGGTGGCCATAGTATATTATGTCTGAAGAACCCTTAATGTTGATAACGTTAAATGACTGCTAATTTTTACAACATTGGAATATATGATTGATTAAATTTTCGATATGGCAGCTTTCAGAGAAGAAAGCTAGTGGAAATCGTCATGATATATCTGGGCTTCTATAGGACTCTAAGGTATGAAACCTAATATTATATGATGCTATAAAAATATAAATTACATAATTCAAAGTGCAGGAACCTCTAGGAAAGGATGTGGGAAAAAGTTCACATAAACATAAGTAGTGTATAATTAATTTCGCTTTGATGCGGCTATTTTCGTCTTTCGCGGGTTGGAGGTAGGTGTATTACAACGGACCAGCCCGAAAAAAAACTAAAAGTTTGTAAATTTCCTAAAAGTTTAGTCAGCTGAGAAAAATATTTAGACGTTCCATTAAATAGCTCAATTAATATGTCATATATAATTCCAGCCCATACGTTAAATCTGTACTATTGTAGGTGTGTAATTTTTAAAACTATTCAGGACTTTATTCAGTCTGACTTTGGGCACGCGCTTGTGGTAACCAAGTTAAAAACCCTTCTCTAGGTTGAAATTTTTCTTCACTTACACCTTACAGTTACTAAAGATGGCATACAAGAAGGGACTGTTCTGACCCTATTTAACCCCACACTGACCCGCCACTCAAACTGTCACGCGAGTGGCGCTGCTAGCGCCGCTGTCCTGAACGTGGCTTGGAAAGTGCCTCTAACGGGACGTGCCCTGCGTGTCCTAGTGCTAGAAGCGTGCGAGAGCTAAAGGCGACCCTGCCACGCATATCATATAGGTGATCGCCTCTACGTGCAGGACACTGCACTGCCATGCAGTCCTTTTGTGTGCAACTCTTATCTGTGAAACTTTATGGTTTAATAACTAAGTTGCCATGCACCTGCGTGTACTACTTGAAACATCCTGCGCTCTAGTTACTATACAGGAAAATTACCGTGAAAATAGCCGTCTCAAACCCGTTTAATTTAAAGAAAAAAGGCATTAGAGGCGGAAAGAGAAAACTAAATAGGTTATCCGATATGATATTCATCAACAGACGTCATTAAAAAAATATTGTAACATTTTTGCAGACTATTTTTTTTTGCTGAAGGTTTGTTTAGCCGTTTGGCGGCCTAGTAAAGCAACAAATTTAAGGAATCGTTCTTCAGCACAAAGATCTCTTACTCCTATAATAATAAAATCTATTAAGATGTTAGTGTAGATAACCGAATGTCTTGTTTCTGGGGAATCTTCTCTAAGTAAATTTGTTCAGTGTAGAAACATATAGCTTTATTTGCAATAGTATTAGTACTATACACGAGATTCATATTTTTAATTTTATGAATCGAACATTAGAATTATGGTCAAAAGTTACCCTAGCCCCATGTAAAAAAAATTGCTAGCTTCCAGCTTGTCTTCAGTATTTTCTCTGTTCGGTGCTGTGGCAGCTGTATAATTTTCAAAATATACACAACGAAGGTATCTGCAATTACAAAAAAGTGCAATGGAGTAGGTATTAATATTTTTGCTTCATTTAGAGTGCTCTGGCACCATTCCCTAGAGCTTTCGCACAAACTAACATCAAATACTTCACATTTTACTAACAACATACATATACTATTTAAGCTGGTATATAGCTGTATTGTACATAAGTTGCGTAAGAATACATATATTCCTGTGTTTATCTGTACTGTTTATGTTATGTTGTCCCACTTTTATGAGCAGTTGTGTATCTTTTCTTATCTTCAATTTTCATCATATCATAGAAGCTTAAAAACTTTTTAAAAAATTTTAATGGCTAATTTTAGATTGACATTCAAACATGGTAATTTATAGCTATGTAATGTGGACGAGAGATTTTAACCAGAAAATTTGACGGAAATTCAAGCATCTATACCATGGACGTTGTTTTATTTTGAACGTGGTCTTTCAAGCGTGACAGTGGCCCCTACCAACATGTGATTTATCTATAGATATCGGCCACATCAAAGACTCGTTATCACTTCGCCTGTTGTCCACGACACAAGCTTCAGTTCTAATAACGTTTCCTGACACTAATGGGTCCCAGATGTACATGCACGAAAGATAATAAAGTAATGATACTGTCACATGATAACATCTCGTGGCTTGATCTTTCGGAAAGCGCTCGTGATTGTCAGCTTACATCAAACGTGAATGAAGTTGTAAGGTGTCGGCAATTTTACCGACAAAAGCACAGCATCATTTACCATAACGGATGTTCATTGTGTAGAGAGGTAAGCGTTCGCAAGTTCCGGCCGAATTAAATAGCTATTACGTTGTGTTTATTGGTACGTAACACAAACTGCCACTTCCTTATATAGAAATCGATATACTTTTCAGGCACTAACATTTTCTTTCCTTTTCACAAAAAGGTAAGGTTTTTTGTGGTTTGGCCTCGGTTCGAAGTCTGAACTATTTTCCGCGCTATAATATAATAATTAATTTTAAGAATAAGTGCTTTCGCAAAATTTATTGACAAATATACCGATAAGTAATATCTCAAATCATTGAAAAAGGCCCAAAGTTCGTATGTATCGACTTTCAAAAAAAAATTATATGCGTAATACAGGCCATTCATAGATTAGTGAGCGCTTTTAAAATTTGTGATTAATTAATTTTTTCAACCAATGTATGTGTCCTTCCCCTGCATGTAAATATAAACATTGCATGTGTTTTACATTTCGAGATCAATGTTTAGATATTATATCTCGGGAAAATTTAATCAACTTTATTTGCTCATCAAATACACGAGTGATAAATATAAGGAAGAGTATTATAATTACTTGCAAACGAATGTCTATTAAATGTAGGTTCGCATAAATTGATTGATCGTTCGTTATACACTGCAATTTGTATGTACGAGTATTCTACAACCCGTGAGGCGCCGAATGGAGTGAAGAGATTTGTGCGGCTCTTAACAACAGCATATTGAGAGCCGGTGAGGGTGAAGCGAAGTGGATATGGAGTAACGCCGAAATGCAAGGGAGTGGGAAACGGGAGATCCCCGACAAAACCAACAAACTGAAAGCCACGAATGACTCCACCGGGAATCGAGCGCGGTTCGTCTTTGTGGAAGGCGAGATCTCTAGCCTCTATGCCAACCGTGACCACCCGCGAGGCTCCAAGAAAGTAAAACAGTTTTGGTGATTATTAAATCATCCTAAATAATCACAGCCACAAACTATCAGGTAGCGCAAATTCTTTGGTCGTTAGGAAAACACGTGGTCCGAAATTCTTGGCGTGGGTTGAAGTTCTCCCCTAGTAGGCACAGGAAACTCGTAGATAAAACGTTGTATTATTTAATTGCTAATCCCGTCGACGAGGGAACGTCAAGTAGCATTATTGTAATTGCATGTAACATCTAGGAAAATGTTTTAAGCACAAAATAATTTCAAATTGTGAATTGTCACCTTAGTTTAGTATAAATATAAGTCCCCGTTATCAGATGAAATGCAATAAACTACTGAAGAAACATTCAAGATATCAAGGTCACGTGCTCATTACAGTTGTGAATATTCCATGACAAATACGACACAGGTAAATTTTGTGAAGTTATTTCCTTTAAAAATTTAATGAAATACAATTTTCAATGTTTGTGGTAAGTTATACAAAATTACCAGTAAGATGCGAATAAAAAGACGTGTGTATTTAGTCTCTACAGGATTATAACACAATACCGTCACTGTAATAAACACTCGGCCACTCTTTCTTCAAAGCCGACCTTAGCGTGCGTTATTAATATCGGTAACTTGGTTTGCACATCGGCAAAACAAGAGTAAAGCAGTTGACATATTAAGTGAGATAATAGCTTTATCATCGCCAGAGTATAATTCGTAAAATATAAATAAACAGTTATAAAACGCAATAATTCACTAAGAAACCGTAAAATGTAAAATCCTTCCGGTGGTGATTTTCACAAAATGCCAGTGATTTTTTAAAATGTTGATTTCAAATGTGCTCACTTTTCCATAAACAACATACTTTAGTGCATTATGCAAACGATTTTAACGCACCATATTCTCTTATTTCATTTCGCACTTTTGTCGCTAATGAAACAATATAAACTGTAGTGTAATTCATATCACCGACTGGACAGAGAAACATGCCCGCCCACAATCGGCTGAGCCGGCTATCATCGGCAGAAGCATGATAAGTGGAAATAACAGATGTGCGTCTTCCGAAGGATGAATCGCCGCCATTATCGCCGTGAAGGACATCACTGGCAACCGAGTTGTGTTCCTTTCGAAACACAATCGTTTCGATTTATCCATCGCGCAGGGATCTATTCGGCTTTGAATTCCGGGATACCCTCACAAGAGTACTTGGTACCTCTAGGGGCATAACCTCTGTAAGGGTCCCCGTAACCAAGACTTGAGATACACTCAATCAGAGCAGGCGCTTCCAGCTAACACAACAGTTGATCAACCACGAGCTCAAAAGGCTGCTAATGTTGTATGTATTTAGTGCCCTACCACATCGTCACTAAGACCATCACACTGAGATATACCTGTGTTCTAGCCGAAGTACTACTCCCATATCGACTATCTGTCCACGACCTTGCCGTAACTGTGTTGTCACGCATTGCGTCGACCCATCGATGGGCGGGGGAAAACTCAAGGCCTTTTCCAGCATGACAGATTCAACCATTGAAAGCTTAAGTACAACTTCAAAGAGTTGGTCACCGGAGAGAACCTATAGAGAGTATCAATACTCCTTAAAGCGCTGCAAATATGGGGATTTCGAGCTTCACTACTACACGCCATTTTTGTTTTGCCAATGCGTGTATCTTCATAAGGTCAATTTGCGAATAATTTCTCAAAGTGCATATCGTATGTATGGGAATAAACGGCGCGTGTCAGCTCAGGCACCCATCCACTGCGGGCAACTCTTTCCCCTGTGCAGTTCTTCCCTAACCAAACAGTCAGCCGAGCAGGCCTCGGTCACCACGGGGTCGTAGTTGCCGCAGCAGGTAGAGAACTTGCCTCCTCCCAAGGCAAACCTGGTTCACTTCCCGGCGGAGTCGCTTCCAGATTCTCGCACGTGGGAATAGTGCCGGACGCTGCCGCTGATCAATGGGTTTTCTCGGGTATCTCCCGCTTCCCCCGCCGTTGAATTCTGGCAATGCTCTATATTCATCTCGCTTCACTCTCCTTGGCTCCCAAGATCTCGATGTAAAGAGCCGCCCAAACCTCTCCACTCCACTCGAACTCCACGGTTGCGTGCGCAGAGGATCGTCTCCAGGCCGATAGTCCCGGGCACGTTCGTCAAACTATTGGACGAAGGTTTCCCACTGTCACTCCACATACACTGTAACTATGTCGGTAAAGGACGTAATGGTGTCTCATCAACGGGCTGTGTAAAATGTCCGTAGACTCGACCATACCCGCTGCAGTCTGATGTCAAGCACTCCACCCGTCATATAAAGTTTTATTTATTTCTTCCTTACTTAAATTTAGGAGCATTTATTGAAAAATGCGACAATATAAGCTTAGCTAATTGCCTCTCCCATCACTACGGACAGAATATATTAATTACTAACGCATAATTTCGCAACAATTAGCTTAATACATAGTTTTATATATTAAGTCATTGTCGCATTTTAATGACAACCAGGGAACACCCATTAACCATCAGGTACAAAAATTTGCACAGAACTAAGAAATGTAATGCTTTTATAATTAAAGATTTTCAGTAATGACCTTGACCCTTTTATTATTGTACTAAAATTAATAATTTATTTATATGGGATGACGCAGCATCTTAAAGACCGAAATAGCGCATTCTTCAGACAAACGAAGGTCCGACAGAAGGGGAGATAGTGCTGGAAGTTATATACTGGTGCTGTGTTACTTTCATCTTGCACACAACACACCTGCGCCATCAGCGACTTACTTTGGCAACATCGATGTGATGTACCTTATCAGTTGGAAGCACTTTGCCATAAACGAGGACACTAGATGAATACAGCTGTCATTAAAATTGCACAAGCCCCTTTAATATATTCACATAAAAAATGAAATTTCAAATACGCGAAGAAATTTGACTATTTATAAAGCTGGCTGGTACGACATGCGATATTAACATCAACGGTCTTGTACAATTAGCCAAAGATAAATTACCCACGAAATCAGGCAAAAGTTTCGGAAATGATGACATAACTTAACACCCAGGAAACCTGAGACGATACATATATAATTATGTAAAGGTGTCTTATGCAAGGAAAGATAAAGAGTACCATGACACCATTTTTTTTTTACTAAGCCTGCCGTGATTTATATGTCAATCCACTCGTATCTGACGCGCGCGGGATATGCGATGCAAGGCTGCTGTAACTTCATTACCTGTAACTTGATTTCGCGTCGTTCGAAGTGGCTGCCAACAATTTTCTGCTCGCTAAAAATTCCGGAGTGCTAAGTTACCAGCGATACGTTGACTTAATGCTTAACACAGAGCATGAAATGTTCTAACTCTCCTCCGGCTTAATTATACAACTACCATTTGCCTTGTGAAATATGTACGCGACGTTATAGTCTACGTGCGTCTGCATCAGCAAGAGAGAAAAACGTTCCATGGGATATTTTTATCAAGATCATAAGATAATATTTCGAGTTTTATCTAAAAAAAAAATTTTTCTCATTTATTTATATTACCAAGTAAGAACTTGTAACGCAATTTTTTTCACCAATATTTATGACTTTTGTTATAAATTTCTTTTCCTACTCCTACTTTGGCTGAAATAGCCGTAACAAACTTACTAGAATCGCAAATTTAATTGTAATTCATGTAAATATCCTTGCATTTATGCTTTACACAATTATGTTTTTTTCTCCCGTGTTGATTAAGTGCTAAAGAAGTCAATAAATAAAAATATAAAAATTCGGTTTTATTTTTTTTGTTTATAAAAAAATATATTAAAAAAAAGTATTAAATCCTAGCAGTTGTGCTTTTAGCTGATAATTCATCTGTGCATATCTGCAAGTATTGGGGCTCTTGGAAGTCCTAATTTTTTCTTATCTCTGGAAGAGTTCGTCAGTCCGGCAGCGAGCCTCATACGATACTGCAACAGCTATAGTCTATTCGCTGTATCTTCACACTTTCTTGAATCTAACATTTGAAAAATCGCTTTATGTATAACGTGTTTGGTTATTTCCTAAATGCAATTTGTATCGCAATCGCATTATACTTTTCTTAACGGAAAAGTACCTTATGTTTGGTTTAACTGAACTTTTACTTATAATTTATCAATAAATTATAATATTTAATTTAAAATTATAGTGAATAAAAATAACGAGCGAACAGATGCGTTGGTGATACCTTGTAAGAAATAGTTCTTATGCAAAATGTTAATATTTTTCACTGTGCAAACGAATGCGGTGCGTTGTCCCTTTGGTGTAGTTTTATAGATTCTGTTATGTTTTGTTTGCACGAGGCAGAGGAATACCCTTAAAGTATAACTTAAGCAAGGCTTCAGAAAAGTTGGAAGTAACCGTGAATGGACATTTATTAGTTACTAAGTGATAAACGTCAAGGTTGGGCTACGGTATAACTTATTTCATTCAGTTAACAAATTATTTCTTGACGGAAACTATTTCTTGAAGACAAACTCTTTATTACGTAAATTTGAAACTATTTTCCTAAAACTTCTGCAAAGGTACCAATTTTTTTTTGTTATTTCGGAAACATATAATTAGAATCAAAAGGTATTAAAAAATATTGTAGTCATTTCATGAGCTCAGTGTACCTATGAATTAAATAAAACCTATCGGCATCTCTTACCACATTCAATGCAAAAACTCTAACAGTATTTTAAATAAATTACAAAATACCTAAAAATAAATACTTATGTGTTATAGAATGCATATAGGCTACTTGTTTATAAAGCACATGCATAATTTTGTCAACTTATATGATTATACTGTAATTAGGTTTACTAATTAAACTCGTTAACACAAAGCCATGTTTCTATTTACTGAAAAGATTTCATTTCAATTTATATTTATAATTTACAGGTATTGGGAGTAAAACCAAATTCATGAAGTACATTTTCTACATAAAATAATCTTAGATAAGTCACACTCAGTATTATATGACTTATAATGTTATAAAATAATATCCGCATTAAATAGAAAATTGAACATTTTACCAAACGCACAACACAAAAATGAACGTGGTTCTGTTAGCTTTCAGTATGTTTTGCAAAAATAACAATCTCGTTATACGAAGCAGCTACACTGGAAATTCAAATGGAAATAAACTGTTAGTAATTTATGGTCTGAAATATGCCATAAATTCAAAGAGAGGCAATTGTTTTAATGTTACAGTGCCGAGCTGGTAATGATGGAATGGCATGGTAACGTTTTTAATTGAATATAAAACGTGATATTTGTCGGTAAAAGAGATTTCCTTTTTTATATCACAGCCACGTGACCAAACTGCAGGTATTGTAAAAGCAAAAGCAAAGCTTTCCCGACGCGAACTTATTCACTCTGCATTCAAACTGACGCCCAACGGCGCTCAAAAAGTAATGAACCAGGGCTAACTATCAGTCCGGATTCAGACGTGAGGACTGTAAACGTCCACTGGTGTTAGAGAGACTATAAAAAGATATAGACTCGCTCACTGCTAGCACCTGGGTTTACAAGCAGCACCGAGGAAGAGAGAGCCACTTTTTTATTTCTCGGTCGTAACATGCGTTGTGAAGTACGCATTAACTTAACACCATTGGCTTACGCACGTAAAATAGAGTCAGAAACTTTTATAACAGATTACGTTAAATTTGAGGAGACAATTTGTTTATAGCGAAGCATACCTCAAGATTTAGTCTGATGTTCTATGATTCGATAATATACAAAGTATTATCGTTACGAAAAAAATTTCGCTTTTATTAATGCGGTTCTTGCAAATATCATCTGAGTTATTGTAAAATGAAAACCATGTTTAGATGCATTCAAACCCCCCTCACCACCCAGTTTTCCATAATGTTAAAGAATGATATTAAAAACATTTTTGAAATCTGTAGAGAAAGATACCAATAGAGTGTTAAAAGTACATAGAAAGTGACCGATGAATATTACATAATGACATATAAAAATGCATAGTAGGCGATGTGCTTGCAACTATTTGAGTTTTTATGATTACATGGAGCATCAATATCCTTGTGACCGACAGTTTTACTGCGAAACATTTCTTACATGTTACTTTAGCCTGACTAGAAACTGATTCAGAAAATTATTAAGATATTCAGTACCATTTTAGTAAAATTGTTCCAAGACTAATTGTTATAATGCAGAACAAACAAAGCATTTGAACATTTAATTATAACACACACATGTATATGTATATATACACATGAAACCATTCGAATTTATAAGTTTTTTGAATTTGCAACACATTCCCGAAATAATTACCGTCTACCCCACGATGATGCAGAGTACTAAAAAATATACGAAATAAAAAAAAATATTATTTTTATATGGTCATATATTTCTGCAGGGAAGTAGTGTTTTACTGTGAAACTAAATATATGATAAAGCCATTTCTTTTAATAACGTCATCAAGACCGGCAAACTGAATCGCTCAACACAAAGTAGTAAGCTTTTTCTTTGGCAAGTGCAAATAATTGTGTGCGTTTAAATTCAGTAAGCTCAAGGATCAGTGGCATCATGTTGTTGGCGTGGTCAGAAATATGTTTTGAAGATCTCTGAAAGGAATTTCGTCGTTAGGTACTGGCATTAACTATATCAAACATTGACCACTAAATTAATATTATATTATTTTCTACTTAAGCAAGCTAGCTTAATTTGAAAAAAAAAATTGAGCTTGTGTAGCATATATTATGAACTTTTCAAATAACTCACACCAAACTTCATATAGAGGTAGCGTAACAGACGGGATCAAAAGTTGCATTATTTTAGTTGCTTACCTGAATGCTTATTTTACAAAACGAGCAGACTTATAAATACTTAAGTATGCCATTAGTACTGAACTATTAAAACTATTCTTACAAAACTTAATATTCTGAAAATACCCCTTTTTGCATAGATAGTGTCCCCCCTCCTTTCAAAATTAGAATTATGCTATTGAAAAATATAAATTAGTATTGCTAAATTCAATGTAAAATCGTTAAATTTTGTCAGTCGTACAAGAACAAAAGTTTTTGTTTATATACACAACATATCAAAATACCCTTTGAAATTACGAAATTACGACAATTTCAATGCAAAATAAATTAAAATACTGCAACTTCAGTATACCTTGTATAAATAAAACTCTCATGAACGTATATTATAACTGAGACTCTTATACAATAAAAAATGACAGAAACCAACGTAAGTGATAATATATAAATTATAAGATATGTTATATGATGGAAGTGATTACAAACATTTCGTGATTAGGCTAAATGTCCATTACACGAAATCAATGCTATTATGCGAGTTATGTTCCCTAATAGTAGATTCCGCAAATAACTTTGCTAGTTCATGGTTGAACAAAGATCACACTTGAAATGACCATAGGCTTACGCTAAACCGAGAAAGTTCGCAAATTATTGAGGTGCGTAATCCAGAAACAAATATGCACTAACGTATGTCACGAAATGTACTTTTTCTGCAATGAAAGACGAGATTGCTCACCACACATAAATTAACACATGGATATAAAAATTCGTATGCGGTGCAGCGCAAAAACCAATCTTTGCTGACAGAAAACTCGGAACTAAAGACCACGCCCCCCTCGATATCGTAGACAGGTGCTCTAATCTTCTAACATTGAAGCAGCAAATCACCCGCTGAAGATTAAGGGTGAATTTATGTAGCGCGGCCCGGTGCGTGCGACATACGATCACCAACTCTCACTCGGAAGTCGAAATTCAAAGAAACAATACAGGATATTCTAGAAACTACAAATCTGGAAGTTGTCGCGGATTACTTTCAGCTACTAACAAATAGAAAATATCGCACTGCAAACGAGAATCACAATACAACCAGAAGAAAACAAAATATTAATATGTAAGTAGTAGGAAAATGCGGTTTCCAGGACAAGGGTTGGGGGCTGTAGGGCCTTGATGTCGTCCGCCATCCTTGATTCCACTATCTTGGATGACATTACAGCCACCATCTTATATGCCTCCATTTTGTGCCATTGAGCTTGACCTTTGTCAGTAATCGTCTTTCCATCTGCTATCTCGTTTTCGCCCGTCATCTTGTTTCCTGCCGCCATTTTGCCTTCGCTTACCATCTTGTTTCCCAATTACTCACAGGTTTTATACAATTTAAATGATAACAAGATGTACATAGTCACAGGTTACATTAAAACATGTACATGTTAATACAAGTAAACACCGTCAGCTTAACATAAGGGTTGGAGGAGCTGAATGTTAAATATATGAAACCATCCTGTTCATGAAAAATTCAGTCACGTAAGACATAATAAAGGTCTGGCATAAACGCAAGTACATCACGATCACGATGACATAATGAGTCACAATATATGAAAACTACCCGATGGGGTCACAGCCCATAATAGTGATTTCCGTATTGCTTTAGCACCGAGAATTTTAGTGAAAGCTAGGATACTTGACATCACGAATCAAAAGAACGAATATTCACAAGGACCAACCTCAAAAAAATAGTCTACAATGCAGCAAGTGCAGTACACATTTTACGACTTATAAAGACCTTGTTCATTTGCTTGCCATCGAAACAACATACATTAAAACCATTAGGCACGTAAGAGAGACGACACTGCTGCGCGCTGGTGAACATATACAAATAAAATAATTGTAAAAGCAAACAGTTATAAGCATTTACCAACCAACGCATTTTGCGCGAGCATCAAGCGCTGCACGTGACGTTAGTTAAAAAAAAAAAAAAAATACTGTTGCGAAGCCGAGAAACACAAGAGTAATGATATCTGCACCGCTACACACTGACGCAAACAGACTTAAAAAAATTAAATGTAAAGGAAAAATAGTTAGAAGCACATAACAACCAGCGCAATCGCATATTACACAAGCGTGAGGTTCTATGCACTGCGTTAGACGATGCTAGACAAGACCAGGTCGCCCTGGTTAGTAAAGCAGAATAGCAAACAGCATCTATACGAACCGATTGAAATGAAGCCATGGCATTCAGATCACAGTCAACACTCACAACAGTATAAGTGGAACGGGTCCTCCGCGTCCAACATTACGTGATCAACTAACATCCTGATAATCTGTAAGATAGCCAGGTGTCTCGCCGAATACGTAGGCACCAGTGTGACGTGCCAACCGAGTCACAAATGCGCGTTCTTTTACGAGTGGAATTCAGTTATACAGTACACTGTAACAATTTATTTCGTTTCAAATATTATATAAATGTACCTATTTCAATACATATAATTCATAGTGCTAGAACTGTAAGCACATTATGGAACGAATTGCCCATGAATCGCTCGCCACAAATTTTTATTGATATAGAAATAACATTAAATGTACAAACTTTGTAATGTCGAGTAAAAAGACATCGCAACACATATACATTTCAACTAAGCGTGTACTCTGATTTCTGGAAATCATAAAACATAAACTGAAGAGGTTTACCTCAACTGATGAAACCTATGTATCTGTTTCATACACAGATGCGTGAAATAGTAATTCAAGAAGCTGCAACACGTCTTCACGAGGAGCGGTATCTTTGGCGGCGTTTGACAACACATCGTACGTTTGTTGCGATTGATCGCCGCTTGCACGAAACTGGTTCATTGCAGCTAAGTTTGCCAAAGCGGGTGTTCCTAATCATCGGTTAATACCGTCCTTTTTGCTGCACAGTATCAATTTGGCAATGTTAGTTTTTAGGTCCATGGACCTGACGCTGGCCGTCAGAGGACAATGCGCACACCAAGTTTGAGGAGGAGATTTTGGACCATGTCGAGAAGAGTCCATTAATAAGTTCACGACATGTTGCACAGCAATTGTATGTTTACCACATGGCTATTTGGCAGGTGTGGCCTGAACAATAGTTGCATCCATTTTATTTGCAATGGTTGCAAGCACTTAAACCGAACTACTATTCTCGTTGAGTTGATATCTGTAGATCGGCGCTATGGAAGTTCGTTTTGGACACTTCATGTTGTTCAACGACGAATCATCGTTTACCCAAGATGAAATAGCCAGCTTACACATCTACCAACTGTGAGGAGATGAAAACCTTCACCCTAGTTTCATTTGTACCCACTAAAAAACATTTGCTGTCAACACATGGTCAGGTATTGTCGGGGATAATTTGATTGGACCTTAGCCTACAAGCTGCTGCCAATACGGCTCAAAAGGTAACCTGCACCTGCGGCTCCTGAAAACACATAGCCTGAGCTCCTCAAATACGTTTCTCTTGGTATTCGACGTCTGTTGGGATTTTAATGTGACGGTGCAACTTCTCATTTCTTTCGTGACGTCCGACAGCGTTTTAACCGCAGATTCGGTGAGCAATGAATTGGCCGCGGTGAACCCATTGCATAACCGGCTCAATCCCCCGAACTCACTACCCTTGACTGTTTTGCGTGGGGTCACTTGAAGAGCCTGGTGTATGAGAGTCGAGTTTGAATCGGAGGAAGAGCTAGTCGCTCGGGTGCTTGCAGCTCCTTACTATTTATAGCACATGCATGGTATCTTTGACAGGCAATGGAGCGTCGTTGCTGAGCTTGCATTGAAGCAGGAGACGGCATATTTGAACCGTTTTTGTAAAGGGTTACAATTGAATCGAAATGAAATGTTTTCGTTGTCATTTTCAGCCACTTCAAAATATACCTGAATCATCATTTTCCGAACTATGGTTAATTAAAGCACAATACAATACAAATTGCAACTGGGCTGGCACCCGGTGGCAAGCCCGTCCCGCACTCAACATTATTTAATAAAACATATGCTTTAATATATAAACTATAAAATCCAAAAAAAATAATTAATAATGGCTTATACTAGTGCCACTCAAAACTAACGTGGACTGTCATCCTTTCAGAAAGGTAGGTAAAATATAGGCTAAAATTGTTATGGCATCCAATTTTAGTTGGCAAGTGTTGATGAGTTTACATTACTATATCTACTTAAGCTGGAAAAAAAGGTTTCTGTGAGTGGTGGTCGCTCACTTTTGTTGTGTGTGTGTGTGTGTGTGTGTGTGTGTGTGTGTGTGTGTGTGATACTGAGTTAACTTGACTATCCCTGAAATTATTTCAGTTAAGTATAACTTAAAGAGTTTGGCATAATTTTCTTGGTATATTTTTATTTCCGCTGAAATGCAGTAATAAATGTTTTATATATGCAATACATGAGAAACTAATAGCAAAATAAAAACTCGTAACTGAAGAAATAAACATATGCTACCAAAAAAAGTTAAATTTTTCGACACTCGAGAAGATTTGCTAAAATATTTTGGAACGTGTAGACCATTTTAACATAATATGTGTCTTGGCCGCTGCTCTTAAGTCGGCTTCAAAGGAATAGATTTAATAAATATTACAAAGTTTTTAAATTAAATTTTATTACAATAATATTATTTATTTTAGAAATATGTATGTATAATTCTTTACATTTTATTCAAAACATGATTACATTTATTTGTAATATAACCTAAATTTTGACGGAATATCACTTTTTTAACCAGTCTTTAACATCATTACAGCCGAAAATATGCAGCAATTCCGCTTTAGGGCCTTCATCAAAAATTGAGTCAGTCTATCGCTAGAGAGTATATCTCGTAATGGATGTTCCATTCTGGATGCATTATGTCAATTTAGATTATTTCTCCTCACTTCATACTCGGTCGGAGTTCTCCTTGCCCGGTAGACGTAAACAGTCTCTGGCTATTTCCTTTTTGGAAATTGCCAGAGCCCGAGGATAGGAATTGTACTTTTAAATCCTTTGTGAGATGCGTTTTCTAATTAGTATCGCGGCGTCATGACGAGCAGCCGAATATAGCGCTTAAAGCCAATTAGCTCTCCGATGTGTATGAAGAAAGAGAGCAGCCCGTTTATCTGGTTACCGTCTGCAAGAGCTTATGATTAATTTTGGCTGAATTTATGTCAAGAATTATGTAGCCGTGGAGTTTGTTTGCTCTGCACGAATATTTTATAGTACGTAAATGTNGGCTGAATTTATGTCAAGAATTATGTAGCCGTGGAGTTTGTTTGCTCTGCACGAATATTTTATAGTACGTAAATGTTAATGTGGCTAATCAAGTTCGTCTCATTGCGATTCAAGACGACCTTATCATGTCTTTATTTTCATTGGAAACGCCTCCGTTCACCTTTGCTTTTCATATTCCAGAGGTCCTAGCCGACAGTCTGCCAGTGCATAAAAAAATTTTTCGAAACATTTATTTCTAAAGCCTAGCAAAAACTGCTTCAATAAAGAAGGAGAATTTTAAAAACATTCATAGTTAGGAAATTTCGTTCATTTAATTTATTTTAAGCATGAATAAAAGTAAAAATAATAACTGAACTTAACAGTAGTGATTCCTTGTCTTTTTTTTAACCACACTAACAGCGGTACGTCGCATATTTCTTTTTGAATAAAAAGTTTACACTTTTTATAATGAGAGTTTTCTATTAAATATGATTACGAAAATAATTCATTCAGACAACAAATTAGTGATATGTGAACCCTTGATTAAGTTCTGAGCATAAAGGTGCCCTTAAAAGCAAAACTTTGTAATATAGTATGTTTTCAATTTGTATTCTGCATTTTTTTAAATACTGAAAGGCGTATGGTTGTGAGAAAAACTGCCAGTGTAGTACCGTATATAATTGAAATTAATGGTATGTAAATCAGTTTGTAGTATTAACAATCGCACTGGGTCAAGAAGATTAAGTATGGCCTGAAACGAAAAGATGGGCTCTCAAGAATAATTTGTTTCAGTGAGGACAAAGCCGAGGCCGCAAGCGTTAGTTACGCCCAATTAGCGTGATAGCCCTTCCTTTAATGGAATAAGTAAAAATAGAAAGTGTTCTGTAAATGACGCGGGAGCTTCACCTGATTGGGAGAGCAGAAGAAATATTCGGTGTGTCTAGTCACGTTCCCTACGAATTACATAACATCAGCTCTGTTACATGAAATACGTGGCTAAGGCAGACATTTATGTGAACATTAATTTTATTAATGAAGCCATATATATATATATATATAAACCTTGTGTCCGTTTGTTTGGACGCGTGTAACNAAACCTTGTGTCCGTTTGTTTGGACGCGTGTAACTTCCGAAAAAATCAGCCGATTTTCATTCTGTTTTTTTATAAACCTTCCTTTCGTTCCCACGAATGTTTGAACACCTTTCTTTTTTATCTGTATTACCTGCAAATGNGTTTTTTTATAAACCTTCCTTTCGTTCCCACGAATGTTTGAACACCTTTCTTTTTTATCTGTATTACCTGCAAATGCACAAAAATCTGCAAAAAGCTCATATTTACCATGCTTTCGCGTCAGGAAGCACCTTAGTTAACAATGCAACGACAACAATGCAATATCAACAATGTAAAGTCGCAACCTAGCAACATATCTATCTATCTCTATATATATAAACGATATATCAATACATCGATACTTATAAGTACGTCAATGCTCGATTTATCGATACTTATATATATGTCGATACTTATCGACAAGCTAACATGTCACTTACAAATCTGTGGATGTAACATTACACGAAAAAGAAGCGGTAAATTATCCGACAGAATTTCTAAATTCGCTTGATGTTCCAGGATTGCCTCCACATATATTAAGATTGAAAATAGGAGTGCCAGTCATTTTATTTCGCAACATCAATCCACCAAAACTTTGCAAGGTCACACGCCTTGCAATAAAAAAACTGATGGGCAATACTATAGAAGCCACCATCTTGAAAGGTGCTTTCAAAGGAGAAGATGTGCTTCTTCCCAGAATTCCATTTATTCCATTAGAAATTCCCTTTCACTTTAAAAGAACACAGTTTCCAGTCAGATTAGCATTTGCAATGACAATAAATAAAGCTCACGGGCAGTCATTGCAAATGTGCGGAATAGATTTAGAAACAGAATGTTTTTCGCACGGCCAATTGTTTATGTCGTGTTCTAGAGTAGGAAAACCACACAACTTATTCATACGCGCGGAAGATGGTAAAACTAAAAAAATTTGATACAAACAAGTACTTCAATAATAAAGATTTTGAAAATACATATACTTCTTTCAGTTAATTTCCCAGAAAAGAATATAACCAAAATCTTTTATGCCACAGCAACGCGTGGCAGGGTTAGATATTAGCTATAAAATTCAATGCACGGAAACAGCAATGTGGCGTGACGGCCTGCACACATCAAAACTACGCCTTCTCGCCTTGGGTTACTGCTTCTACATGAGGGTCGTGGACATGGCTTACCTTTGGTGCGACGGGACCCGCTCAACTGGCCACCTCGCTGCTGTTGCCGGCATGATTGCTGGAAGGCAAATGGCGCGTGGCGCGCAGGTGTGCCGCTTCGAAGCCTCGCCTGCTGTCCCTTCCCGCCCTGCGTGTCGCAATGACAACGTGATGCCGGCCAGCCGCGACGTAGCGAGGGAGCGTTTCCGCTCCGGGATCGTCGGAAAATGTTCTAGAAAGACGACGAGAAATTTGTATATAAGGCTTGCGTTTTTCCCTGCTCGGGGAGACAGGCTTTATTATGGATGGAACTGCTGCTCCATGATTTAAAAAAAAAAAGGGGGNAAAAAAAAGGGGGGGGGGGTGAAATTGTTATGCAAATTATAAAAAGATACGTTGCCTTTATATTTTATCATTTTGTATAAAACAATATGTAAATATAAATTGGAAGATCTTTGTGGAAAACTAAAAATCGTGAGATTTTAGTAAAATTTTAAATAATTTTGTAATCCCATATTGGGAATTGATATTTTTTGTACTTCAGATTAAGGTAAAAAATACATTTTTGTACTTACGTTTTCTTTTATTGTGCAAACCCAAACTAAATTATACCCTTTGATGACACGCCAACAGGAGGTCTCTATTCCTCGAAAAACGAACATCTTCCTGNAACCCAAACTAAATTATACCCTTTGATGACACGCCAACAGGAGGTCTCTATTCCTCGAAAAACGAACATCTTCCTGAGGAAACAGAGACGGAGACCTATTTGCCTGTGTCGGCAGAAGCCGTCACAGTGAAATATATTTTCATCTTGGAGGAAAGTACTATTCGTAAGCAATGTATGGTACGCGTACAACGTATTAACAACGTCAATTTTAAGTTTTTGTGAAAATAAATAAGCAAGTTTCACAGATCCAATGAAAATCAAATAGTCTTGTATGAATGTGGCAGAATTATAAATAAGGTTTAGATTTATGCACAACGAAATTCTATTTATTTTACGTGATTAAAAGTCAAGCGGTATTACAAGCAGATCGAGGATAAATAGTTTTTTTAAATAATTGCCAAAAACATTTTTCTCCGATTAATTTCTGAACTTTACATAAAGTAATATTCAGTTATTAGGCGTATTCCATACTGCGATATACGGAATAAATACACGAAAATAATCGATAAGTTTAAAACGTACGTTTCTTTAAATATACACTTATTATAATCAGTATGTCGGTAATTCACTTCACTTTGTGCATGGTTATCTTTCCCTTTGTTATGTCTTCAACCTGAGATTTTTCTGTTTGGAGTGTCCTTCGTTTTATGTGACAATGACTGTGGATTTTCGTCTGTGTTGTTGCAGAAAATTTAGAATAAAAAATATGGAGATTATAAAAGAAACTTTTTTTTCTCAAAAGTATATTTTTGATGGATGTAAGGTAACACTATTATAGATTTCTAATGTTGATTTCGTTTTTTAATTTGTTTTGTTTGTTTCAGGATCTCTCCTTGCTGATAGATTGTACGACTGAGTTATGTACAAGCATTAGCAGGCCCCACTAAGCAGGTAAGAAAGCCAACTCTATTTTTAACTGGCATTTTTATTAGAATATTCTTTGTTAATAGTTTATTAAAATCAATGATCGAATAAGATTTAAAATTTCAGATCTGAAAATATTTCTTATAGTTTTTTTAATATCAAAATAATTATTACTAATGAAACCACACTTAACTCTTGTTTGGTTTTTACGTTCAAAAAACATAAAATGTATCTTACCTATACAACAAAATTTTGTCTTAGACCCGCTACAGCTAACTATGTTAGTGTATCGAGTAGATAATACAATTCGTACGTTACTTCAATGATTTCGCACACTCTAGACGGGACCACGGATGTAGACGTCTCCCCAAATTAGCAGCAGTTTTTAACCTAGTTCTNGTGATTTCGCACACTCTAGACGGGACCACGGATGTAGACGTCTCCCCAAATTAGCAGCAGTTTTTAACCTAGTTCTCTTAATAAAAAAAACGTAAGATATTCCAACACTCGCGAACTTACGATTATAATAAAATTTTTGAAATGGCCTTGAATGACGCCAATTGTTCACTTTTAGACTGATTATAAACTCTGGCAATTTTGCCGAATATCAGTTAGAAAATCAGCAGTTTTTGTTTAATCGGCACGAATGTGTGGCTTTCAGTGTATTTATATCTGAAATATTTTTCACCACATAAAAATCAAATGAAATACGCCATTTTAATCAATACAATTAATTATTTGCAGTAAGCGGTGTTCTTGGAAATAAAATTGCTATATTCAGTTATATTTTCCAGATCTGATAATGTAATACAATTATTTTTCATTGTTGTATGTAGGTCTGCGNATTGCTATATTCAGTTATATTTTCCAGATCTGATAATGTAATACAATTATTTTTCATTGTTGTATGTAGGTCTGCGTCCTATTACCATTGCAAAATATATTATAAAGTAACTTACACCATTTTTTTCAGTGTTACTCTATATTAGAACATATATAAACATTTTTAGTGCGCCTTAATCAAAAGAAATGAACAAAAAAACTGGTAGATTTCGTTGCTAAGAAATCAGAAAGTAAAGAAAAAATTTCAATTAAACAAATACTTGCAATAACATGATTGAAAAAGGAAATGGTAAATATTTTTTTTTAGCAATTAACAGAGGCAAAGATATAATTATTAAAAAAAAGTTCAAATTCAAGATTACAAATTTAACGTTTATCGTTAACGGTTTCAAAAAGATGGTCTGAACGTAAATTACTTGTGCAGTAGTACATAAGGCCAGNACGTAAATTACTTGTGCAGTAGTACATAAGGCCAGATCAATTTAACACGATATTACGCCAACGACGTATTTAAAAATTCGCAAAGAGTTACAAAATTTCTCCAGTTAAATGTTACAAAAAAAATTTCCAAATTACTTGTAAATAAAATTATTTTGTCATTCTGATAACAAAAAAAAAACTCAAACATGAGGATTATATATATGTATTTATATAAACATATATATATATATATATATATAATTTTACGTCATTCAGGGACAGTGTCGGATGTATAAGAAACCAAAGCGGGAAGCAAAAATAGGATTTCTCAAAGCCAATTATGAGGACAAATCACTTCCTCTAGACGTCTTACAGGCAGACAGTGTAAACATTATGTCACTATGCCTACCACGTATTCCCAGCACTAATGGGTAACGAAATTACGTCAAAATGGTTACAAATGCAAGAAGATGGGAATGACGCTCCAATTGTGAATTGGTAACTTAAAAATTCAAATCACACAAAATAACACGAGAATTAGACAAGTTGATCAAGATATGAAGGCAGATGAACAATTGGCAACGAAAATTGCTGAAAGCAAATGATAAAAACTATTATTTCCATAAATTTTATATCCATACCGATTTCGATTCAGTTAACTAAAACGGAATACATTAGTCTTGAAAAATAATCTTAGAAAATATAATTGTGAAACACATCTTACACCTTTCGTAGCTTGTTCAGCGAGTAGTGTATGCCACTACATCTTTTACATTTAGAAACACTGACACTGAATCAGTATCAAATATTTGTGTAAAACCCCCCTAAAAATTATTGGAAGTAATTTAATTGGTTCTATTAACTTTTCTAAAGTGTATACTAGTTGTTGAAACTCGAGCATATTAATACACTAAGAAGGGCAAAGTGCTAATTTTATGTTTATGCGTTTCCTTTTCAAATGTTCTAACGAATGAATTATGTTTTGTTTATATTACCATTTAATGTATTAGTTTTTCTCCTTCAGGCATTTATTTTGGTAACACCCTTCTTGATTAATTTGCATATGGTACCTATTATTACCTTTCTTACTTTTTGTTTTGGTAAAATAAATTTTATTTTATTAATTTTAAGTCAATTTAGTGTGTTATAAAGCATAAACTTAAGTTTTGTGACGTATGCAGTTTCCATGTGTTTCTATTCAAACAACGTGAAATGACTGTTATCAGTAGTTATTGAGTTAAGGGCACTTTTTACCTGTGATGTACATCGTAGGAATATCAGTGCCCAGGTTATTTAACAAAAAAAATTGTTCTTTGATTCACAGCCATGTCCGTCCAGCATTACTTGGGCGATGGTTAAAAATTTTGTTTTAANCAAAAAAAATTGTTCTTTGATTCACAGCCATGTCCGTCCAGCATTACTTGGGCGATGGTTAAAAATTTTGTTTTAAACCGAATCAGATTGAATATAATATATAACTTCAAATTTGAGTTAAAGCTGTTCTTCGTGTGGACCGGCAAGAATAAGCCATAAACACAGGAAGACATGTTTAATTTTGGAGTATTTCAACTCAGCTGTCAGCCGACTCCGATGAAGATGACGCCGTTTACGGTAATTACCGTCTCCGGCAGTAAAGCTGCCGAATCACGCCCATAAAGTGTTTTTTAAATACCGTCCATCTAAAATCAATTGTTACGTGTCAACGTTTTGGAAACATATCCACAGTGAAAAATTTTTCTAAAGCCTGCCTAGAAACATTTTTTTCCTTCGTATATTCATACTATCCGTAGTAGCCTACAGGCTATTGACGGTAACTTGAACACTTTTGAAACCCCTCTCGTTTAGAATAATAGTCAATAATTTTATTTTATTGTAGCCTAAGACGTAAACTTTTGAGTAAGGTGAAATATCTACTTACATGGCAATGTTTATTTAAGAAAGGTGGTTAAACTATAAAAAAATGGCAGAAAGAAAAAAATAACTACGGCCTCAAAAGTGTTCACTTCACCGTGAACAGCATTTAATAAAATTCATGGACTTATACATTTACATGAATTCAGAGTAACGATTTATTGAAATTTTGGACTAAAATAAAGCCTAATGAACCCGGTAACTAAGGGAAAAACATAGCCCAAAACAGGAAGTTAAATAAGTTATTCCAGTTAAAATACGTAGCTTGATAATTTATCGTCACCTTGATTTTGCCTAGTTTTCACTTCTTNTAAATAAGTTATTCCAGTTAAAATACGTAGCTTGATAATTTATCGTCACCTTGATTTTGCCTAGTTTTCACTTCTTCATTCTTTCACATATTAAATGGCAGCATTAAAATGTTTTTGTTTTCAGTAATTCTTAATGAGAGATATATACCAATGTCTATGTGTCGAATTAGTTTGAGTCTTTTGTTCACAGTTCTTTGTATGAAACCAGTTTATTGGTACGAAATTTTCGTAATGGTGAATGTTTGATTAATGGATTTCTGCAGAGTAATGTTTTAATTTGTGTTGTGCCTTTCCTTGTGGCTTCGGGCGTAATAATTCAGATGATTCAGCTAATACGTCTGATGCTAGTTTGTTTTAATTAGCGGTGACCTCAGTTCGACAGTTTCTATCCATTACCAACTTTCATATCAGCTGTTGTACTACCGTAGATGCTTAACGCCGTAAACACCCGCATGTCAGAAAATACATACAACTATCTTTTCGGAACTTTATGTCAGGTTTTCTCTTTAGTGTTCTTCTGCTCACTTTCATTTATTACTTATAATCACACTACGAACATCTCTGTAGTAGCGCACTACGACAAGCCTACCTACTATAAGGTTTTTATCATGGTGAGAAAATGATGCCACTTTTATAGTTAAAGTTTTATGTTAATTGCTTTTTGTTATAGCAGAAAGGGTTTTAGTAAAATATTCCTCATTTATTTTACGAAGCGTACACACGTACAAATAGAATCATAACATTAAAAATGCAGTATTTTCAACAAATTAGAGTTCCTTAACTGTTAATATCATAACAGAAATAGTCTCACATTATCCCGGATATAAATGACAAAACGCACGTGCTTCGCATCCTCCCGGACGACGTAATTTTTCGAGAGCTCCGTTGCCCCATTACATTACCCTTCTCTTCTTGGTCCTGCGTTCCTCATTATGTGCTTAGTATGAAGCGTAATAATATTTGAGTAATAGGCGCTTTCTAGTTAAAGGTAATGCTATAGTCAAGGCACATTCAACTGGACACTTTCTACGTGGTATGTTGCGAAATTGTTCGTAAACTAAGCATTTTACGTTTTAAGAATCAATCTATTTGTTTCACGATTATTTAGTTGTNTAAATAAGTTATTCCAGTTAAAATACGTAGCTTGATAATTTATCGTCACCTTGATTTTGCCTAGTTTTCACTTCTTTATTCTTTCACATATTAAATGGCAGCATTAAAATGTTTTTGATTTCAGTAAGTCTTAATGAGAGATATATACCAATGTCTATGTGTCGAATTAGTTTGAGTCTTTTGTTCACAGTTCTTTGTATGAAACCAGTTTATTGGTACGAAATTTTCGTAATGGTGAATGTTTGATTAATGGATTTCTGCAGAGTAATGTTTTAATTTGTGTTGTGCCTTTCCTTGTGGCTTCGGGCGTAATAATTCAGATGATTCAGCTAATACGTCTGATGCTAGTTTGTTTTAATTAGCGGTGACCTCAGTTCGACAGTTTCTATCCATTACCAACTTTCATATCAGCTGTTGTACTACCGTAGATGCTTAACGCCGTAAACACCCGCATGTCAGAAAATACATACAACTATCTTTTCGGAACTTTATGTCAGGTTTTCTCTTTAGTGTTCTTCTGCTCACTTTCATTTATTACTTATAATCACACTACGAACATCTCTGTAGTAGCGCACTACGACAAGCCTACCTACTATAAGGTTTTTATCATGGTGAGAAAATGATGCCACTTTTATAGTTAAAGTTTTATGTTAATTGCTTTTTGTTATAGCAGAAAGGGTTTTAGTAAAATATTCGTCATTTATTTTACGAAGCGTAAACACGTACAAATAGAATCATAACATAAAAAATGCAGTATTTTCAACAAATTAGAGTTCCTTAACTGTTAATATCATAACAGAAATAGTCTCACATTATCCCGGATATAAATGACAAAACGCACGTGCTTCGCATCCTCCCGGACGACATAATTTTTCGAGAGCTCCGTTGCCCCATTACATTACCCTTCTCTTCTTGGTCCTGCGTTCCTCATTATGTGCTTAGTATGAAGCGTAATAATATTTGAGTAATAGGCGCTTTCTAGTTAAAGGTAATGCTATAGTCAAGGCACATACAACTGGACACTTTCTACGTGGTAGGTTGCGAAATTGTTCGTAAACTAAGCATTTTACGTTTTAAGAATCAATCTATTTGTTTCACGATTATTTAGTTGTNTGTTGCGAAATTGTTCGTAAACTAAGCATTTTACGTTTTAAGAATCAATCTATTTGTTTCACGATTATTTAGTTGTTTTATGGAGTGAAGTGGAGAGGTTTGAGCGGCTCTCCAAACGAAGTCTTGAGAACCGATGTGGGTTAAGCGAGGTGGATTTATGTGTAACTTGCTCTCCATAAATAGGCTCAGAAAACGCAGTACGCCTACATCTAATACGTCAGTTGACCTTGAAACAAAGCCCCAGTCTGGTGAAGTCGCACGCCTTCTGGTGATATGACACAGTAGTCTCTGCTCATTCACGTATATGATCTTACCGGAGTGATCCCCTCACTTTTAAACTACGCCCAAGAGTGCAACAGAACTGTGTCGTCGCTCATTGAGTAGGCCCATCATTGGGAGGTTCAGGAAATGCTGGCGTAGGTCGAGCCTACATTTTGTTACCAGAAACAACTTTAAGAATGGTCCAATGTATATTCCGGTGATCTAACTATGTTACCCTTTTCTCTAGGTGTTTTACACCAGTGTATCCATTATCACGAGAATTCCGACATTATTCGTATTGTAACTACGGCTTTTGTGTCCAACTGCCTGATGTTCTCGTTGGTGAAGCAGTCGAACCAGTGGTAGGGTCTAGGTACCAGTAGTTACTAATTCCCCAGTAGCGTGGATGAAAGCAGACACGGGGGAAGCCATTTAGAGCTCCCTTTTTATTAATTTCACAGGTGCCATTCAACACGTACAATACATGACACTTGACGAACCTGAAGNATTTAGAGCTCCCTTTTTATTAATTTCACAGGTGCCATTCAACACGTACAATACATGACACTTGACGAACCTGAAGATCTGAGTGGTCGGAAATATGCAACGTATCAGGTCTTCCTGGAGTGAAATTCGTGTTACCACTCTTGGATACTAAGAGCGTAGCAATGTCCAGACAGTTTAAACAAGAGGAAACCTAGTTAACTGTACAAATTTAGGAAGTCCACGATTCCTCCCTTCTTTAATTTATGTATAAATTCACGCTAATTGCGGAGGACCGATTTCCGCAGAGTGAATTTTTAATGGTCTCTCCGCCTGGAGGTAGGCAGCAAAAAAAAAAAAAAGGCCGATATAGGGAGGCTGATTGACAACCACCCTGATTTATTGATAGACTACATGTGGTGCGAAAATGGTCGATGTTTCAGTATTGAAAGCATTAGGCCAGGTGGCACTAGAATATACAGGAATGTAATTCCATGGACCTGCACTTCCATAATCCCGATAATTACGTTACCAAGAGGAAAACTAAACGAAAACATAGTTTTTAAGCTACTCCGTTGTGGTATTAAAGAGTATGGGTCTGCGGTTTTAGGTCCTCGTTTGCTCAATTGGTGATGTGACCAGACCAGTAATAGTTGAACCCAAGGCTCCGGCATCGAGTGAAGTGGGTCCCCAGTTTGTTTCAAACGAACTAGAGGATGTCCACCAATACTTCTAATGCATAATCGTGCGACTTGCGAAAATATATATGTGATTTAAGGACAAATAAATAATGGCAGGCATTCAAACGAGGATAAATATCGGTAAATTATATATTATATAGTCGCATACGTTACTTTCACGCAACAATAAACCTATAATCATTTTTGAGGTTTAGTTTCCTCTTTAACCATGACACGTGTGACTTTCAAATATCTGCATGAATACTAATGTACTGTAAGGATTAATTTGAAAAAAAAATTGTAACGGAAATACATAAACATTGTTTAAACACTATTTACCACTGTAATGCTTCATAAACTATTTTGCTCACTGGAACTCGTGATAAGCTTAGATTGCAGCCTGGGAACTGCGTTAACACCGCTTAGTAACACAGCATATGAGCTAGTTACCCAAAGATTGCAGTACTTACATAACATGTCATATATGAGAGATCCAAAACGATGGATAACATCGACTCTCGAAGAGGCGAACAAATGTGTCGCACACATGGATTTTTTTGGAGAAACGAGAAGACCTCGAGGAGACATATCGACCATAAGGAACGACCGCCGCTTTACCCACAAGCGGGAAAGGCTTATTAGTTTCCGCCACAATTTAAGTCGGATATCTGTGAGGACAGGCTGGTGGACTGTATGAATAGTCCCCCCCCCCCCAGAAAACATTTTTGTGAGCTGTAAATTTGTATGTAGAAACGCAGCCTACTACGAAAAAATACCACAATACCACATCTTTCGCTGACAATCTGGGATACGAGAGTTGTCACAAATGGTGCAAGCGAGTACTTATAAATTTCTCGGAAAGCAAGCTTCGCTTCACAAATGGTGCAAGCGAAAGCTTACAAACTCCTCGGAAAGCAAGCGTCGCTAATTGCTTCTTAAACTTAACTCAGGTGAATGTAGGCACAGTTTCTCATTACATGTTTTCCCATTACACTTTCCCTCAAGTTAAGATCCCGACTGGCTTCTGTGCATTTACGGTGAAATATATTAGCTCGTAATAACAACAGTGCGTCAAAACTTAAACTCTGCTACGAACATGCTGCTTTAAGGATGTATGCCTTTTACGCACACTCCCTAAAACTGGCTGTTATTGCTAAGCGTGATCCAAACTAAATTAAAGCTAAAGTATCTATTTATGTGACATGCAATAATTGAAAGCTCTGTTCGCTTTAAATTAAATTTTGTAAATGCTTTATTTAAATACGATTTAATATTGGTTAACTATATAGGCCCAAATTGGCACTATTATTTTCATATCATAAATTCTATGTTTGTTAATTAAGACTAAGGGAAGAACTGAAATCCGTTGCAAAGCAATAGTCTTTCATAATTTAATTATTTTTATTCCTTTAGAAGCTCTTTGTTTACGTAGTCTGGCAGCAATTGGATACATAATGCTACGTTCACTCTAAGAAAAAACGGCATGTCTATTTTTTGTTAATCAACTTAGAATTTACTTTTTCAAGAAAAATTATTTTTTGGTGACCTGAAGCATTTAAACGAAAGCTCCCCGAACATGGATTCCCAACTGCATTACTTTGAATCCTCTCTCCTACCTACAATAACACAGTCAATCAAGCCTTTAAAGAGCAAAATTTAATGCGCCTAGAGTTCACTAAACATCAATATTTTATGAGGAACGTTACTTCCGTAAAACATTGTTTACGTTGTTTAAACGTGCTGGGATAATGTCAGCCATTACCTGTGAAATAAATTTTCTCTAAAGCTTTACTGTAATAACAGATTGCAACATAAATGCCCGGATAATCTGCTTTGGGAAATTAATTACCTGTTACTTAGTTACGCGGCCCCATTTACGCGCTTTGAGCGCAAATTTAAAAGGCAGTGATTCAATAAAACACAGTACGTATTTGAAATTTTTTCTTCAACAATTTTAACAGAAATTTTTTTGTGTGCGTCAGCTCGCCGTACGTATGATCACGGAACTTACAAGAAGGCACTACGTGAATAATTGTTAAACAATTTACGTCTAGGCATCTAAGTATATTTAAAGAAAAAACAATAGCTTGAGAAATAAAATTTACCAAGCTGGGATCATTGCAACCAATTCCAATATGAACGTAAAATTGTAAACATTTATTCAAATAAATTATTTGTAATATTTAACTCTATAAGTGTTTCACAAACTGTTAGTTTTAAAGTCCGAAATGTGTTAATATGAAATTGTCATATAGAATGTGCTATTACGTGACAATGATTAGAATAATTCACGTCGGTAGTAGCAGTGCGTGCTTCTCACGTGAAATTCTAAGCACACATAAAAATAACGAAATGTGACGAGAGTTAACATATCCACATTCGTGCAGTCGACTTCATAATAACGCAAGGAAAACATAAGCATCTCAGGTAATGTTTATTCCAATCACCGATTATACAGAACAGAAGCGTTTATTGGTTTATCTTGCAAAAAACCGCACATTGAGAAGTACTCAATAAATTAAATTTAATGTAATTAAATGTCCCATATAGAACATCTAGCGAACCGGCCCTGCTTCGCCCGGGTAGAATTGAGTTTTAAAGTAATACACTTATAAATAAATTGGGAAAAGACAATTCATTTATGTGAAAACTGAATTATAAAATTATGCTTTGATGGCCTAGGTTTTTAACTGATTACGGCTACTCAAAAGGAAGGAAATATTTTTTACCCGATAGCCAAGAAGTAGGGTATTGTTTTTGGAGTGTATATGTGCAACTATCGCGTAGTTACCACATTTACGCTTTCCAGCGTCGATGTATGAAAATCAAAACGTGAGTTTCATCAAGTTGTAGCTTTAGAAATAAGTGTCCCTAGTTACTACTTTTTACTCTTGGCTGAGGGATCTTAATCGATCACCAAAGTTAAGCAACATTCCCAGCGGCACACATTTGGATGGGTGACCGTTTAGTGGCATAACATCTGAGCGCTTTCGGGCTTCGAAGGGCACGTTAATTATTCGGTCCCGGTTGTTATCGATTGATAGCAGTCGTTAAGCCATTTCAGAGGTCCTTGGGTGGCCTAATAAACTCTGACACCAGAGCGAAAAAATATTTCTGTCACGTTCCCAGCCGTTGCAGAATTACGCTTTGTTGTTCTTCCACAGGAACCGTACATTTTTCCAGGATAAAAAGTATCCTCTGTTTTATTCCAGTAACTAAAGTACCTACATACCAAATTTCATCAAAATCCGTTCAGCCGTTATGGAGCTGAGTGGTAATGAACACACACACACACATATACACACACATATATATACACACACACACACACACACACACACACACACACACACACAGAGTCTTTCACATTTATAGTAATAGTAGGACGACTCTATACAGGACAAGACAATTAATACTTTCGTTCTCCGCAAATAAGTAAACTTGCTATCTGAAAAGCGCCAAGTCCAACGCACATCATAAATCAAGTAAATTTATTCACGTTCGGAATTGCCACTGACGGGACAACAAAATGGGGCTTTTCTATTATTGAAAAATATATTTTCATACGTAGTGACAAGTTAGTAAAGACCCAAAGACCCACTAGCTCTACAAGAAGAAATAAGAAAATATATTTTTTTACAAGTAGAGTTCTTTGCAGAATGTCGAAAATCAGCCTGGTTTAGATATTGCAAAGTACTGAAGTATTAAAAACTGTAGCAAAGTGCATATTTAGTATCGCATAAAACGGCTGAAAACAAGCAAGGCAGTCTACAATCATGTAAACAAATGAAAATATACGCATGTCAGAATATCACTTGCTAAAAAAATATTATGATGCGAATTAACAAAATATACCAGATAAGAGTTTTTACATTGGCATCCGAAAATAATCTCTGACAATAACATCGATCTTTCTGTATATTATTTCTCTCACAGAATCGCTATCACATATGCGTTTTTTTTTGTGAATCAAGTCGACACGGACAAGCCAAACAAAAAGGATTGGCGCGTCAGTATCCAGTCCACGGGAACAATACAAAACACATTGCAACAATATCACAGTCTGTGAAACACAGCACCGAAGCGCCAGCGGAATTTCCATCCCGGCGACACGGTATTCGGGACAAATTACACGCTCGTCTCTTTCCGTTACAAAGACCAGTCTACAACAACAGTACATACAGATGAGTCATATATATTTTATTTGAGTGGCTCAACATAACTTGGATCTCTCTTGCCAGGACCTTATATTGTGACTGTTACTGTACTTTATGTAAGTAAATCGCATGCCTATTCAGTCTTTTATATAAACTCAATATTTAGTTACCTTTCCAAATAAACAAAATAGGGAAACAAGAGAGTGTGTATAAATATGCACACCTGCATGTATATTGTGACATAACTTACGTGTGACTATTAACTCTACCATGAACATCCGTGGTAGGGCCTTTATACGTAAGGCGATCAATGCCATTAGCGGTCATCGCTAGTGAGTGGTGACAAGGCTTCCTGCATATTTCTTCTTTGGTTTATGTATTGCATGGGAATATTGTTCTATTGGTCGTGCTTTTTTGACAGTCGCCAATGTTATTTCCATTTAATCTATGTATCGTACAAAGATATAGTTTCAACTTAAATCCACGTTAGCCGAGCTTCCAATTTCCGGAAATACTGAAGTTGTACTTCATTTATACGAAACTGTAAGTGTAAACAAATTAATTAATGGATTCCGCGCCTCTATCATATTCCCGTGGCTGCTAATCTTTTAACACCAGTGGCCCTAAAAGAAAGTTACATTATCACGACTGAGCAACTGACGGCAAAACACTCTGCTAGAGGATACTATTTCATTTAGAAACTCATTCAAAATAAATTTCTGGAAACTATTTATTCACGATATAAAAAAGGAAGATATACTTCATCATATATATATATATATATATATATATATATATATATATATATATACATACATGCCAATATACACTGAAGAGCCAAAAAAAACTGGTACACCTGCCTAATATCGTGTAGGGCCCCCCCGAGCACGCAGAAGTGCCGCAAGATGACGTGGCATGGACTCGACTAATGTATGAAGGTATGAAGGAGGCAATTCACACCATGAATCCTACAGGGCAGTCCACAAATCCAATCTGCGCCAAATTGAGAAAGGGTTGCACGTCTGTCACGTTGAATGATTCTCGTCAGTCGTTGTTTGTCCCGTTCGTTCACGATCTTTTTCCGGCCACAGCTATGTCGAAGATTTAATGTTTTACCGGATTCCCGATATTCGCGGCACACTCGTGAAATGGTCGTACGCGAACATCCAAATGTTATCGCTACCTCGGAGATGCCATGTCCCATCTCTCGTGCGCCGACTATAACACCACGTTCAAACTCACTTAAATCTTGATAACCTGCTATTGTAGCAGCAGTAACCGATCTAGCTGCCTACCGCATCGCGTTACTCTGATTGGTTCCATACCTCTGTTATTTGCATACGCATGCCTATACCAGTTTTTTGGCTGTTTAGTGTACACACATACGCTTTTGTAGGGTTTCCCTCTTGCTCACAATGCAATAAGGACTGCACCCAAAAATATTTGGCAGTTAAGTGAGAGTCGTGTGAATGACCACATCGCGCCGGTAGAATGAAAGCAGCTGAAATGCATGCGCAGGCGAGAAGGAAATTGAATGTGCGAAGGAACAAGAACCGCGCCATGCGAGATTTCTGCGCGCACAGACAAGAGAACAGAAATAGTGAGCCACAGAAAAATCGGGCTGATCGCAAGTGAAACCGAGAGAAATGCTGTATTGGTAGCACACCGGGCACGCATTCGGCGGAACATGCACTCGATCCCTGGCTGCAGCTATCCATGATCTCGGCTTTCCACGATTCTCGAAATTACCTGAGCAATGGTTCCTTGTTACACAAATCCTGGCTGTTTGCTTCTCGATTCTACTTACTTGAGACACGGGTTCCTTCCATCATGACTCCATTCTCGACGAAAATTTAACCTACTTTGTTTTTATAATATGTACTTATACTGTTACGTAAGTAACTGGGCTGGGTGATAATGGCGTGTGTTTACATTACCGTTTCTTATAAAATTACCTTCCTATTAAGGCGAAGCTGCTGTACCGTTATGCAACGAATATCTTGTTGAGTTGAGATATTTGTGCGGCTCTTAACAGTGAGGTTCTGAGAACCGATGAGGGTGAAATGAGGTCAGAATGGAGTAGCACCAGAATGCGAGGGCGGAGGAACGGGAGATCCCCGAGAAAACCCACAAACGAGCGGCCTCGTCCGCTAAGATCTTAAAGAACGTTATATTATTTACAAAATTTCCAGGGCATAGTTTCATAATTTTTTCACATTAGTAAATTGTGTCAAATTTTAAAACTGCCTTGGAAGATAATTAAACGTAAAAACGGTAATATTCATGGTTACAGCAAATAAAGACTACTGCTGGGTGTCACTTAAGTCAGTATGAATTAGCAGTGACCACAGTTTTGCAGTAGTATGGTTTACTCTTGAACGTTCATTTATTTCGTTTTACGCTCATTATGAATACCTACAGGCCGCTTTTGAATTCGCAGATTTTTGTTTACTAAATTATCCCGTGACCAGATTTTGTACACAGAAATGGCGACGAAATTGCAAAATCGCCACCATACTTGTTTTCATCTGGAGGTTGTGTATTAGTTTGGCCTGTGAAATATGCATGCGATAATGAACTGTCCTTAGTCATCACAACTAGTGCTTCAGATCATTAGGACAGTTACATATGTTTACAGTTATGTTAGTATATCGCAAAATATTAATGCTAGATTTGTAATTTACAAATAAAATAATATGTTGGTAAGTCAACAATTATATCAATCCAACACATTTATTTTTAACATGTACATTTTTTATAATATATATTTTGAGGTCAAAATTTTGACACGTTATTCCTGCGGGTAGGTAAATAAGTGACTTTCAACAGCATTCGAACTGAAACCTGCAAAACAGCAACTTACTAAATAATTAAATGTTTAAATCGAACACGGCCAGAGTCATATACATGGTAACATTTTTATTTCAAAACCATTTGTGGTCAGAATCAAGAGCTTACTGGACAGCTTGCGAACAGCTGTGAATCCAACCTTTTTTTCCCCTTTTGGCGGAAAAGGGGATTTGAGGGTATTAAATACTCTCTGTAAAATGTTTGAATTTAAACATTAAAACAATTTTTTAATATCAATCCTGGGCTTGTTGAAAAAAGATATTAAGTTATATATTGAAATGTAGCGAAATTTTAAAATTTCCTACTCATCTTTTTTCTTTCTTTGAATCTCTCTTCACATGTCGCTGTAACATCACTTCTGTTAATTTATTTCCTTTGCTTTTATCGCGGAAGTCAAAGGAGCTGTGAGGGCTTTGGCAGAATTTCCAACCTCCCAACACTGACCTGTCACAATACGTTCGAGTCTGTTCTGCTGAGTCCGCCTGATAATGTTTATGTACCCCGCAAAAAGCTGGCAGTAACGTCATTTATCTTGGTGTTTCCACTTTGTATATTTTTCAAAGCACTGACACGGGAAACGATCATTTCACAGTAGAGATTTCAAAGTCAATTTTTACAAGTTTGTGTGTCCGCTCAGAAGCCTATTTCTTCGCCAGACCGAGAAATTGGTTGTACATAGCTTCACTCTTGCTCGACAGCAGACGTTGACTTCCTACTTTGTGCTGCGCAAATCTACGCGAACTGTGTAAAACTGCTAAAACAGTTGACATAAACATATACAAGTTTGAGCCAAGGAACACCTATTTGCTTCTTTGAAAAGGAACGGGCAGGTGTCTTCCACTGCAAATACTAAAAGTCTTGGTTCCTCAGCTATGTCACCAACCATAAGTAAACTTCTTACGTCGGGTAACGTGGCTAGCTTCTGGGTAAAATGAATCATGGAAATTACCTTAGAATTCTGGTCCGTACCGAAGGATATTAATTCAATCCTTGACCAGATTCGCCTTGATATAATTACGTACTTCGACAACCATGCAGTAACCCGTTTCTCGCAATACCTTAAATAAGAAAATTATGATACTTCAATAATAAGTTATTCCAGGTAAATATACACACGTTATGGTGTTTTAAATTAAAATATGAACTTGGTAAAAAAATTGTAAACATCATTAAAATATATATTTTTCAATATGTGTAACGTCAAAACTTTTAATATCAGAGCTGAAATTCTTGTCGAAATTATTCATTACCTGGAACAGACAACTTACCTCTCTAGTTTTCTACACAAATTGTCCGGCACGCGCGTGTGAAGATTTACTGATTCTTCATTCAGCTCCTGGTTCCTAGTCTTCACTGGACCAGGACCCGTGTATTTAATATGTTCCGAACACAGCCACAAAGCAAACATCATTGCTTTTACCTCCTATGAGTAGTAAAGGTTCACCCTTGCGAGTTGTCGAAAACTCGATCATGTCACACACTCCAGCTACTTATGCCCTGATACCCCGATACCACGATATGTTCAAACATTTTGCTTATTGCGTTTAGCCGTAGTGCCAGGTGAGCCAGTTTATTGCCTGGAGTTGCGTGCCTAAAACACGATATATTATCAGCTGTACGCCAGGAGAGCGAAAAAGCAATGCGTGCCTTGAACACGCATAGGGCCGCGGTGGCGCAGTGTCTAGAGCGTTCGTTCCCCAAGGCGAACCGGGTTCGATTCTCGGCGGGGTCGCTCCTGAATTTCCGCACGTGGGAATTTTGTCGGGCGATGCTGATAGTCGGTGGATTTTCTCGGGGATCTCCCGTTTTCCTCGCCATTGCATTCTGGCGCTGCTCCATACACACTTCGATTCACCCTGATCGGCTCTCGAAACCCCGTTTTTAACCGCCACCCAAACCTCTCCACTCGAACAAGAACGCATCGAGTCCATACCTACACCTCTAACATGCATGGCCAGGTCGTAATTAAATAAAATAGCTTTGGAGTATTTGATTTTCTGATTTTATTACGACATCGACACAGCATTGTCTTTTACGATTTACTATCCTTCTCTATATCACAGTGCTCAGTGCAAAAAACAATTTCTCAGTGTCACTTGTTATCTCCTCCCTTATTCGCTCGCTTCAACGCCTAGGTAGTACACCCCAGATCTCGTCCGGCAGCACCTTGATCACACCACGCAGATTGTTTGGCGCACGCAGGTTGTTTTCTCCACGCTGCCGACAATCACCGTAGCGAGCGTTCCAAGCCTAGGCGACCTCCCGTGGCGTAGTTGACTGGTGCGCCACCAGCTTGAGGTGCGGGAGGCTCTGGGTTCGATTCCCAGGCAAGGCATTGGTGTTAGTTTAAGTTAAGTCAAAAGTTAGTCTGTGAGCCGTCCCATGACAAGCCTTAACAACAGGGGGACGTTAATAAGCTCAATACCCGCGGCATTTCACAGTCGTATACATTCCCCGCGGCTGGGTAAACGGCAGTATTTATATAATTTTTGTTAGGTTTTTTCCACACGTAACACGACTAGAGATTGCCAAGTATATCGTCGAGATGTTTCTCGAGTGGCGATGCATTACCCGATCTTCTTTAAGGTGTTAGTAGCCTCCAAGAATGAGTTGATGGTCAAATGTGGGCCGAACACATCACATATACTCCCCTCCACTCACACCGCACCAAGTCACTGGTCTCCTTCATGCAGTCAGGCCCGCGGTAGCTGAGCGGTCAGACTGCTCGCCTCCCACCGAGGCGAGCCGGGCTCAATCCCCGGCAGGGTCACTCCTGAATTTTCACAAATGGAAATCATGCCGGACGATGCCGCTGGATCTCCCGTTTCCCCCGTCTTTGCATTCCGACGTTTCTCCACTCTCACCTCATTTCACCCTCGTCGGCTCTCAATACCTCGCTGTTAACGGCCTCACAAATCTCTCCACTCCCATTCATGCAGTCGTATGAATCATTGCTCATTCCTTGGATTGCGACCCAGGGGGAGGGATAAGGTGGGAGAAAACTGACCATTGGATAGCAACTGTATTAGCATTAAAGTGTCACGTTAATGTTAAAAAATATTTCACGGTTTAACCTGGAAACGCTGTAATTTTATTCATTAGACGTATGGTAATGTTTATTTTTAGATCTGTGGATGTGGTGAAACAGAAGGCTGAAGGCCTGCATGATGGACATACATAATTAACTTAACAGAGGTTTTCAAATTGTCAGTCTATCCACGAACCAAATACAAGCGTCCCTTTGAAAATGATGCCACACCATAACGCAAGAAAGACGCACAGGTACTAGTGGAAGCCTAAGATAAGGAACGCAAACTATCTTGGACGGATCGGTCGCAGGGCTGCGTTAGCCGCTTGTTATCCAAAACCACGCCGGAGGAGCATGCTTCGCTCGCAGAACTGACTGTTGTTAGCGCGTTGTGTCCGCTCAGCGACGATTCTCCGTCACGCGTCGAGCTCGCGGACGCAGATCGTGCCGGCGTTCGATCCCATGGATAACGTTTATTTTACTCGTTCAGGTTGCGTGAGTGAGTGAAGAGATTTGAGCGGCTCTTAACATCGATGTCTTGGCAGCCGAGGAGGGCGAAGCGAGTTGAGAATGCAGCAGCGCCGAAGTGAATGGGCGGGGGGAAACGGGAGGTCCCCGTCGCCTAGGTGGGAGGCGAGTAGTCTAACCACTACGCCACCGCAGCCACTTCGCAGTTTGGGAAGTGTCTCAGTTTAAAGAGTACTTTTTCGAGAGCACTCTTTCGCACAACCTGGCGAGAGCACTGCTTCACGCCCTCTTACCTTCTCTCTCTGTGAAATAGAGTCAACTACTCTCTCGTTTCTCTCCGACGTCACGCATGACAGTTGATGCCAAAAGGCGCGAAATCATACGTTAGTTCAGGGGTTCCCTAACTTTTTTGTACCACGCTCCCTCCTGTTGAAATGAAAGCCTCCCACGCCCCCCCCCTTACACAATAAATTATATGGGCATATGAAAAAAAAACTAGTATTACATTGAAAACAAAACATTTATTTTTACTGTCACAAGATACGACATTATAAGTTTTAATTTAAGTTAAAGAAGTACTGGTAAGAGAAAAATAAGTTCGTGAGATGGATGAGCTGGCATTTTCTTAACTAGTATGCCTATTCTTGGTTGCGTTTTAGTAAGGGCACAGCGCAAGCCACTAGCAACAGCAAGTTTGTTCCGATACTTTGTTTTTATTGCCACAAGTGTTGAAAATGCTTTTTCGCACAAGCAGGTGCTTGAAAAAGGCAAATATAATCGAAGAGCTTCCTGTGATACACTGGGATACACTTTGAAGTATTTTATCCAAAATGATGATTTGTCCATTTTGTCAAAGTCATATTTGGCAGAGGAATCATTTTTTATTTCGAAACCTTCTTCTTGCAGTGCTTCTGGCAGGGAGTCTATGTTGACATTGAATGGGTCAGTTGACAATCTGTAAATATTCTCGTCACAAGTGTTTGGGAAGTATTTCCTGAACTCTTCAGTGAGGTTCTCCAAATGGTTTGATATTTGGCTTTTCAAATGTGATTCTTGAAAAACCTCATTGAAGCGTGTTTCTTCAGAGATTGACACTGCTTTGGTGAAATTTGAATAATTGCAGGGGTTTGCTGATATTTTACGTCTCCAAAGTTGCAATTTCTCAATATACATCTTGATGGCATCACGATGAGTAACTATATTTGAGTCTCCACCGTGCAATTTTAAGTTAAGGCTGTTCAACGAGTCAAAGAAGTCTGACAAATAAGCCAACATTACTTGAGCACTTTGTTTTTGAAGTCCACGCTTAGCTCATTTTGCTTCTGATATTCCAAGAAGGTGATTACTTCATCTCGGAGCTCAAATAATCTTGCCAACATGTTTCCTTTGGAGAGCCAGCGTACTTCTGTATGAAATAGCAGTGTTTTATGATCACTTCCTAAATCTTCACAAAGAGTTTGAAACAGTCGAGTATTTAATGCACTGTTTTTATGTAATTCACTACTTTAATACATAATTTTAAGACAGCATTGAGTTCGCTTGGAAGCGTCTTGGCTGCCAAGGCTTGACGATGTATAAGACAATGAATCCCCGTCACATCAGCATTTTTCTCTCTTACCAATTGCACGAAGCCTGAGCGAGAACCAAGTATTGAAGGGGCACCATCTGTGCATACGCCCATCAGTTTTTGCCACGAGAGTTCATATTTGTCAAAAAAAGTCTGACACTGCTTTCATCAAATCAACAGCTTTTGTAGTCGTCACCAACTCCGTAGAAAACAGTAGCTCGTCTTTCATTCTTTCGTTTTCAATATATCGAACATATACAATTAACTGAGAACATTGTGCTGTGTCTGTACTCTCATCTAACTGAATATCAAAAAATGGTGATTGTTTTATTGCATCAACTACTTGTTTTTTTTGTCTTCGGCCATATCATCAATGCGACGTTTTACAGTGTTGTCTGAAAGTGGTATTTGAGATAATGTTTGCCTACTGTCTGTTCCAAGAATAATATCAGCTGCCTTCAACAGGCACGGTTTAACAAGCGTCTCTCTAATAATATGGCTTTTCTTTTCCTTAGCAATAAGAAGTGATAGCTCATATGTAGCTACAAGGACTTTTTCAGATGGCTGAGCAGTAGATCCAGTACTATCCAACTTCATGCGTTTTAAATTTTTAGATTTTGCAGCAAAAAACCCCTTTGGTTTGTCCTTTAAAGAGGTATGTTTGGTTGACAAATGTCTTTCATGACGATTAGGCCTCATAGCATCATTGCTTAATACTTCATAGCAAATAACACACTGAGGGTGTTCTACATTATCTTTAAGCATAGAAGTAAACCCATATTTGATATAATCATCATTATACTTGCGTTTCTTTGCTGAGCTCATCTTGACCAATGTCTTCTCTCACTTAAATCAAACTATATCAAAAGTCAACTACGACAATTCAAATCTCACAGCACGTGAACACTCACATAATGCAACAACACACAAAGACTGAGGTGTCTCGTAAAGCACTGAGCCGAGCTGTCACTGGTCATTGGCATTTAGCAGTGGCGTGTGTTGGAGGGGGG
>NQII01003498.1:0-27247 GCA_002778355.1 Clitarchus hookeri | reverse complement strand
GGGGGGGGGGGGGACGCGCCTCCCAGTTTGGGAACCGCTGCGCTAGTTCGTTGGATAAAACAATTATACTTATTTACTTGCTGGTAAAATGCCACAAGATTTTCGGCCGGAAAGTTACTATAACCTGATTAAAACGCTCAAACACTTAAAAAAAAAAAATGTTGCGCGTGGTTAGAGAGTGCTATAGACTGCCAGTGAGAGCGCAACTTCGTGATTTCGCTGGCGCTCTCTCGAGCGTTCTGTGTGATGTAATTATGACGTGGTCGCGAGAGCGAGAGCACGAGAGAATGCTCTCTAGATCAATTGAGACGCGGCCTTAGTGCTAACAGTCTAGCAAATAAGAATACATTTTCCGCCAGGTAGCACTGGCGTTACGTACACTCTAAATTAGAATCGGTGCAAAACCACTGATTCGCAGTCAAATTCAACTACTCGAATAAGTGAAAGTGAGTCCACTTGGAATCGGTGGAAAACCCCTGGTTGTTTCAATGAAACAATCTCACTGATTCGCAGTCAAATCCAACTACTCGAATAAGTGAAAGTGAGTCCACTTGGAATCGGTGGAAAACCCCTGGTTGTTTCAATGAAACAATCTCACTGATTCGCAGTCAAATTCAACTACTCGAATAAGTGAAAGTGAGTCCACTTGGAATCGGCGGAAAACCCCTGGTTGTTTCAATGAAACAATCTCACTGATTCGCAGTCAAATTCAACTACTCGAATAAGTGAAAGTGAGTCCACTTGGAATCGGCGGAAAACCCCTGGTTGTTTCAATGAAACAATCTCGCTGATTAAATACGCAAGTGAGAGGAAACTGCACGCGGCAAATTAAATATAGTTTTTATTCAATTTAGCCAAATTANACTGATTAAATACGCAAGTGAGAGGAAACTGCACGCGGCAAATTAAATATAGTTTTTATTCAATTTAGCCAAATTATTACGAGAAATAAACACATTTAATAATATGCAATTTAACGTAATTTAAAAAATAATTACGTTATCCAGGATTTGAACCCACAGTATCTCGCCTCTCAGCCGTTCTTCAACGCATCTAATGCAGTTTAAAACTTCAAACCGAGCGCAATGACAATCACGTGAAGACAAAATGTAAAACGTAAAACGATATGAAAGGCAATGTCCATATTACCACGTAAAATATTACTATAAAAAATAATCCCACAAAAAATTATAATCTCTATGGATTTTATTAGTTTATGTGTTATTATTTCATTTCATACACCTTGTTTAATTGATTCATCACTCAAAAAACAAATAACTGATAAACAGCTAATGAAATCAGTGGAAAATATCACCGAATCAATATGTGAAGAAAAACTGGATTTATTTTCGCTAATTCATCAGTTAAATTGACTCAAGTGACTTTTGAATAAGTCAGGTGCTGTTATCTGACTTAAACTGTAAAAATGTCACTGATTAAGATTGAAAGAGTTTGTGCCAATTTTTTTTGCATAAAAATGTATAGTTGCAATTTTCATAAAATTGATATGATTTAAGAAATCTTGCGATATTTATTGCGTTATATTGTACGTAAATAATAAAATTTGTTCTTCCTCGCAGAGTGAGATATTAAATAAATATATCTACATGCTAATTAATATTTACTCGTAAAAAAAACATTGTATTGCACTATCATTTAAATTAAATGTGGCAATTATGAATCGGGAAAATTGCTTTTAATACGCTCTCTATTCATTTAGCTCTTAAGTAAGATTTTTTATTCACTGAAATAAGTGTTTTTACAAAACTTCAATGCCAAACACAACAGTATTGTTTCAATGTTTATTCTTGTAAAGAGCATTTCAGGGCGTGAATAATAATAACAAAAATATTTGGTTAATACTTTTCTTAGTATTTCGGCACGGACATGTATATATAGTAATTCGAGTCAAACAAAACTTTAAATTCAGAAATGTTAAATTTTTTCTTTTAGCGCCAGCTTAAAAGTGACCTCTTTTTAAACAGCAAAATTTTTATATGGGAAATATAGTTTTGTTATTAACCTGAGTAGAATGAACCTTACGAAGTAGTAGCCATGAATAAAGATGCGATACTTCCGCCTGTTTCCCAGAGGCGAATCAAATACATGTGGGTGCAGTAAGCCAAGAAATTTAACATATTTGCCTCAGCAATACCCTTAATCGTGTAACCATTACATGAGATGAAATATAAATGAAATATTTTTTTTACAGTTTTTGTACTGCCTTATGTTAAAATCAGGATTGCACAGTTTTGGAACATAAAAACAAAATATTAACGGCCCTGCCTACCAAGCCGGCAGCCGCGAACTTCAAATGGGGAAGCAATGTTAAACGAAATACATTCTCATTACGTCAATTTTAAAGATGACTATTTCAAATAAAAAACATTGTGATATGACTTTCTCATAAAATATTGCTATATCAGAAAATTTAAAAAAAAATATTTTTTTTTGTTATGTGTAGATTTAATATTACATTTTAGAAATATTAAACAAACCAATTGGCAATATTTCTTAACAAAGTAACATTACTTAAGAAATTTCACGTAGAGTACGTTTTATTTGAAATATTTAATTTTACAATTAACGCAATGAGAAGGGATTTCGTTTAACATTGCTTCCCTATTTGAAGTTCGTGGCGGCCGACTTGATATGATAGGCAGGGCCGTTAAACTATATAAAATTATACAACTAATGAAAGGGAGAGTTGGCCCATTTTAGGATTATATATCTGCTATTACTTATGTTTGAAATACATTTTTGGATGTATAAATTTGTTAGAGCACATAATTTAGAGACAATTATCGTTTGACTTAGTGTAATCATTCTCACAGGGTAATATGCAGTTATTTCCAATTTATTGCACATGGTAAACAAATAAAGATACTTCATCGATAATACATTTATCCAGTCATCTAATTAAACCACATATGATTTTTCCCCTGAAAACATTTTTTTTTCAACGTCATTTGAAAGTACGTGCAAAGAAGAATTCGGTGATGTAGCATATGCAATGTAAAAAAACACAGAAACGCCAATAAATAATGTGCAAATGTGATTAAGTTAAGTAGGCCAGTAGCATGGAGCAGTAGACCTGTACTCACAGCAGTAAGCAAGCAACACGCGTCGTGACTCATCCTGTCGGGACAGCTGCCTTATAGCAGTGTAGCGCTTACTTTGATGTGGCAAGAGGCACGGAACTCGATAATGGACAAAGGACAGCACCGCAGCGGTGGGAAGACGGGCAATGTTAGTGCAAGTCTGATATCAATATATTACATTTTATTCAGATACCAGCGTATTTCAGGAGCTATGTTTCCTAGTAATTAACTGTACTGAGAAACGAGTGCGTACAGATGCACAACAAAAATACAACGAACCAACCTAAGGAGAAATGCAATCGCATCCGCATGCACAGTAAGAAAGAGCACAGTTATGGTTGAACCGCTTCACATTAGGTCTTTTCACAGCATGTGCTCGATGAGTCATCGACAGCAATACACAGGTAAATGCACATGCAGCGAGCGACAAGCGTCCTGAAGTGTTTCTGACGTAATATCTCTGCAAGTTGCTACAATGCGATCCTGTATGTCTTCTGGCTTCGTAGGAACCATGTTGTACACCCTATATTTCAATGTTCCCCAAACGAAAAAAATCGAGAAGTGTGAGGTCAAGAGAGCGAGCTGGCCATCTTACAACACCAACACGCCCTAACCACCGGCTTGGAAAAGTTTCATTTGACAGTTGCCTCGCCACAAAATAAAAATGCGCAGGACAACCATCATGCTGAAACCACATATCACGACGTATGTCGAGCGGTATGTCTTCCAGAAGTGCCGGTAAGGTCTCTCTGAGGAAATGGACATACGTACAGCCGGTCATTGTCCCTTGAATGAATTATGGCCCTATGATATAGTCTCCAATGATTCCACACCACACGTTCACTTTACACTGGCGCTGGTGCTCCACGTTCTGGACCCAACACGGATTCTCCGTCGCCCAGTAGTGCATATTTAGTAAATTTACGAGCCATGGGTTGTAAAGGTGGCTTCATTGGTAAGTAGTATGTTATTAAGAAAATTGCTGTCATCCCTTACAGACGTTAGAACAAACCTACAAATCTGAAAACGCTTTCCTGAAATCACCTTCGTGTAAAGCCTGATGAAGAGCCACGTGATATGGATGGAATTTCCGTTGGCGCAGTATCCGTAACACACTTGTTGTACTTATTCCTACGAACCTGGAAAGTTCTCGCGTACTCATGTGGGGATTTGCATCGACACGTGACAACACATCGTGTTGATGCGTCTCGCCCGTAGCAGTCTTTCATCGCACTCGTGTTGTAGAATTCCAATCACCTCCTGAAATGATGTGTGTGCAAATTCTTCGTATCGTTTTCCGTGAGATGGGCGTCCGATTAGGATACCTTTCACCATACATTTGGACGGCTTGCTTGGAATTTCTGCCACTCTCACCGTAAATAAGTAGAACGTGCAGCTTTTCCTCATTCGTGAACTTCATTGTGGACGTTCAGCCGCACACTGCAATACCACTTACCATATAAGATTACGGTGTCTGGTGCTGCTATTAGGAAGCGGTCCCGCCAGGATGAGTTACGGCGCGTGTTCCTTTCTAACAGTTGTGAGTACAAGTTCATTGCCCCATGCTACCGGCCTACCTAACTTCATAATATTTGCGCATTATTTATTGGCGTTTCTGTGTTGCTTTCCATTGAATATGCTATAGCATTGATATCCTCTTTGCNCATATTTGCGCATTATTTATTGGCGTTTCTGTGTTGCTTTCCATTGAATATGCTATAGCATTGATATCCTCTTTGCACGTTCTTTCAGATGCCGTGAAATAAATGTATGTTTCCAGGGGAAATGTCATATGCCTTTTAATTATTTCCATCCATACACGTGTACGAATAATCACTTTGCGGCAAATTTCTTACCACCGTACGTAATTTAATTTAGAGAAAACCACACTTCGTGATATGTAACGGTTCCGGAAATTTTTAGGGTGTCCACGCGAGGCGGACCACACACACACAGACACACACACACACACATATATATATATATATACACACACACACATTTCAGTTAACAAAACCTTCTCATACAAGAAGTTCATGTAGTCAAATAAATGGATCCGTGCCTCATGTGGCTACAGCGGACAGTATGCAAGGATTTTGAACAGCGAATGTCTGAAAGCAACGGCTCTAATTCACTCGTTTTGCCTTATCCGCTTATGCTAATACATGACAGCCATCACTCTATACGGTACTACGTTAACTTTCTTCGTGACTTATTTACCTTTGTTGTGACCGCTCCAGTTGTGCTTGCATGCCCACAGCAACCGTCAGCTGAGAAGATGAAAGATAGTGTACATACATATTTCACTCATAAGAGATCCATTTGTTTCTCCTTGCGTACCAGCGACATAACTGTCTTCCTGTGAGGATTGCGAACACCAAATTTTCTTTGGTGTGCAGTTTGCGTGAATATGGTCGAGTTCGTATTCAATAATCTTACTAAAAAAAAAAAGGGATCTACATCTTACAGCCACCAAGGCAATTTAGCGAAAACAGCTGCGAAAATCCTAAACTACACAGGTCCGCCTTTTTTTTTTGACAAGGGATGACATCTCCAGATGTTCCGCGTAATGTGAGCCTACACAGCGCAATCTCTTGATGAGACAGGAATTTTATAGAGCTACTGCGGTAACGCTAAAGTAGAACGGAGCATTACTATGTATTCCCAGCATTATAAATAAGGCGAAACTATCTAGTTTTGTATGAATCATAAAGTTTTTGATTAAAAAGTCAGTGCTTGTACTCTCACGAGTCTTAGGCATGTCAGTTATTTCAATTTCAAAGAAAATACAGTTTAGTGTGACGCTATTTTCGTACAGGAACATCGAAAAATCGCAATGAAGAAATATTATGCAACATACGGACGAAATGCAGCCAACATCAACTGATATCCTAAACCAACTTACAGGTTAGATATCGTTAAACGTTGAACTGCAAATGAATTGAATATTACATAACGTTTTATGCAAATATCCCACAAAATTATACTTTTATTTGAATTATGCAAATCACGGGTAAGTTTAAGTGGCATGCTATTTTTTTTATTCATTGCTTTGCGATTGTTGTCTTTTACTCATCAGCAATAGGCCAGCAATAATAAATAAACACTTTTAAGACCAAAAAGCTACGGCGGGGCCACTGCAACGCAAGATAAAAAATAAGTTGTTGAAAATAGCTCTCAGTGCAATACAAACCCACTTCACGTGTGTTGTGTGTCACTGACTTCAATCACAAAAAATTCAGTGATAAAAATATGTTTTTGACAAATATTTGCTTGTAAGAAATAATAAAACAGTGTCTTTTTAAAATTTTTAAAGATTTTTTTTTTTTTAAATTGCACGTTGGAGCGAAAACTAAGGATATTCGAACAACGGAAAGTAACGCGGTAAAATTATGAAAGGCACGACAATGTTTGATTAAAATCCATATACTGTGTTTTATTATTAGAGTTTTAGGTTGCATACAAGACGTTAATTATAGGCTTTTCATGGTAAAGTGAGCACTTTTAATGCCCTAGTTACATTTCTACCAGCCATTTTTGTTCCTTTAACAACCTTTTTCAATAAATATTGCAATGTAAGTAGTAAACACAGTGTGTTTATTCCACCGCACTCAGAAGTTAACGTTTCAGGCTAAAATAAATTAAAATTTACTGACTATTATACCATTTTAGAGGGCTTTCAGAAGTGCTCACTTTACCGTGAATAGCCAATGAAATGACTGATTGTCTGAAATGTCCTTTCTGGTTAGTAACATTTTGTCATCGTGCATCATAAACGGTATATTTTCAAAGCACCAAGGCCAACATTAGACAAACATTTTAGAGTTCCCGTGTTTAGCATACTACCAATAATGCAGAAATAGTCATAAAATGTCATGAAAATGTAGTTATCTTATAAATGTTGGAAACTTTTTTTTTTATTCTATGGCCACTGAAAATGTTGAGTCTGATAATTTCTTTAAAATTAAAGTAAATATTTTAGAAGGGCTTTCAATATTACTCGTTTTAAATCGTGCAGTCAAAATAACATAGAAAATAACATTTTCTGCAAGATGCTGAAGTCTTGAAACGTATAAAGTAATGTGGCACTGTACGTAGAGAGTAGTTACATTACAGGCGAGAATAATAAGGAGATAATTTTATTATGCCGAGCTGTGAAGCTGAAAGCGCTTAATAATTACTTTGTTCTCGTCTAAAGATAACCAAAAGAAATTAAAAATATTCCAGAAAGAAGGCTTCTGCATGGTATATATAAAATGTATCTGTGCAGAGAGTTATTCGCAGGCGCAATAAATATCTCAATATGACGCAATTGTGGCAGTAGAAATTCCTGGCCGTCCTCTGGTAATATAAAGGGATTGTGGTTAAAAAAAAATACCCCTGGATAAATACTACAGTAAATAGCGGTTTACTAATCTCACTTGCGGATTTCAAAAAACGATAAATCGTTTAAGACTGTAAAAATACTAATTCGCGTTTTATTTCTCCGCATATCTGAATATAATCATCCGTTTGTGCAACCATGAAACAAATCATAGATTGTAAAATTTAAGCTGTATACACAATAGTGCGATGCGATGTGGCGCGACGAACACTAGCCAATCAGAGTAAAGCAGCCGATTGTCGCTGACCGATGGCGTCGAGTTGTTTGACGGAAGTTCTTATGTTGCGACCGACGGCGCTGGACTGCAATAGAGAGGAAGACGAAGAAATATTGTTTATTTAAATTTCGCCTCGGTCGTCTTGTCGAACTCTGGCCTTGTTTATTGGCCGCACACTCCAACGCCGGCGATTCATTTGATTCAGCAGCAGCATTAAAATAATTCTTCGCCATCTGACACATCTCTCATACTCATAATATTCGTTCAAATATTCTTCGTCCTGCATCATTCAAACGTCTGCTTTATATCGTGCATACTTCTTGACTGTCTGTTTACTTTCTGTTTGTTTACACTCCAACATTTGCCAGTTTTTCGTACATGTTTTGCTGTAAATTGTAAGCCAGAAAATGAAATTTCTTTCGCGCGAATGGTTGGCAGCATCGCGTCCGCCGCCGACAAACCGTAGCATTATTGTGAATCAGCAAACGGATTCTCTCAGCGCTCATCGGCGTCGAACACATCGCATTGCATCGCAAAGTAACGCATCGCGTCTCATTTTTGTGAATACCGCTTTAACAGCCAGCCTTAACACTTGTATTCAGGTGAAGATATCTTCGAGGACTTGCAGCAGGCAGTTTCAAAAGTGCGCCAAAAACTGAAAGACGGAATAAACACCCTATTTTTCCATTATAATGATCTTTTTGTTCTTAATCGTTAAGTTGCATTAGTTATTTAAGTGTCGCTAGAATCAGTAAGATCTCTTTAATTTGAATGTATAGATGATGTAATGGTTTCGACTACAAAACAACATATTTAATAATTGCAAGTGCACTGCTCCCGTGAACAAATCTTCTTTTCACCGACAGTTGTCATGAGGTACCATGTTCGCCTCTCGTTTAAGGGGACGAGGCATCGATCCTAGTCGTCCGCGTTGGCTGTAGTTTCCACAAAATGTCCTTTCATCTTCATTCGTGACACCTGTTGAAGTGACTTGATGTGCGTCTGCCCGTACAGTTTATTGAATTTAATATTTTGATAGCAATTCAGTGGTCTACGCGACCTTAATAATGTCAATTAAGTGTTCCGTAAATATGGCTTTGATGTAAATTTTCAGCATGTATCATAATGAATGAAATTTGCCTGGTGGAGATGGGATTCTCCCACGGCTATGCTCAGCGATATAACGGAACGACTGGTGAACTCCCAGCCTGCGCAACGGTAACACAGGAACCGGCGTAATAATTCTCCTCTCGGCCGATGTAGCGTTCCCCGTGACCTCAGGCGAGACATCTCGACTGCTCTGGTCATGAATCGCTCTGCTATTGCAACATTTTGCGTTTTGATTTTTACATCGAAATTTTGTCTTCCGATAGCTACTAATTCTCTCAGATATATCAAAGGGTTAAATCACCCCTTTTTAAATTCATGGTCTACTTTTCTTCCAGCTTGCTACAACGTTTTAGAAGAATAGCCAATTTTCCTGGTAAATTCCTTTAATGCACTGTATTTTATATTCCACTCATTGGGAATACATTCTTCCACTTTTATTTTCTGCTGGAAGAACGGAACTTTATTTGGAAAAAAAAAACACGTGGCCCTGTAAGATATATTAACTTTACCTTACCATTTGCAGTTCATTTTTCTAACGCGACTGTGACTGATCCAGCCTAATCCATAAGACATTTGATTTACCTATAATAACTATAAACAGTAGACAAGAAATACATGCAAATAACATATACCATAACAACAAAATTTACAAGATTGGGTGTATTACTGTATTAAACTATTTGGGGTTAATAAATATAAATTCGTCCTTCCAAATAACCACGCGCGTGTGTGTATATATATGTATGTGTGAGTGCAGTTATAAAATTGTATTTTTTTTTTCAAATGTCTGTTGATTAATTAACTAACAACCAGTTGTATATTACATATTTCCTTCCTAGGTGTTTCCATTTTTGTGTTTTCTTCATACCGCAATTCTAAAGAAAAACTGTTGTTTCGTTCCTTTCTGCATTATGTCGGCACATTCCTTGTGAACTAGGCCGAAGGTAGCTGCGCTGTAGTAGAGACGGGAGTTCACGTCGTATAACACGTGTGGCTACTGGTAGCCAAGAGTTGTATTTTAGGAATGTATTTAGAAAACTCATCTACTAGATAAACAATCTCATGTATTTATGTCAGTCACACATGTTCAAGTTAAACGTAGGATTTCTGTGTGAATCACAGAACCCTGCATACATGACAAACCAAAGCGACAACCCATCTTCGTTCACTTCACAGCGGAAAACTTGCAATACTTCTTAGGTTGGTTCACAAGAACACTCATATTCATCCTACAATGGGCACGTCGCATATTCCATGACGGCAGTTCTGCCTTGGAATCAGAGCAGCCTATTTTTTAATAAGTTATCGCCAATACTGAATTGATTGTTACAAAATGCACTGAGCCTAGCTTAAGCTGTTGAATTCCAGGCTGTTGAATGTACAGTAGAAAGCAGAGGTTTAAATTTCCCCTTTCAGTAAACCTCTAAATTATAATACGCTTTAGGGGTCGTGGTGGCTGAGCTGTTAGACTGCTCGCCCCCCAACAAGACGAACCGGGTTCAATCCCCGGCCGCATCACTCCCGGATTTTCGCAAGTGGGAATCGTGCCGGACAATGCCACTGATTGGTGGATTTTCTCGGCGGTCTCCCGTTTCCTCCGCTCTTGCATTCCGGCTCTGCTCCATTCTCACCTCATTTCACCCTCATCAGCTTTCAAGATCTCGTTGTTAAGAGCCGCCCAAATCTCTCAACTCAAATTGACTCGAATACATTTTAACGCAATTCCCCGGAGCCTTAACCATTCGTCTCAGCATTTAATTTTCGACGTATATGTGTATTGGCAAAACAGATTCTTGTAATATTTTACGAACTACTACACTACTGCAATTTTGTCATGAATAAAATGCTAGGTTGTTCCTTTGCCAATAATAATGTTAAGTTGGTACTTCATTGAGCGATTCGAACCTACATAAAACATATGTTTAATAAACTAAACCAACATTACTGAAACAAGCCAGCATTTATGAAGCAGGACTTAAAATTAAAAATTACAATTTTTTTTAATTTGTGCTGTCAATTAAGACATTGGGGTACTTAGTTTAAGGGTGTTTGTTGATACATGGCTCTTCTGCATTGGAATNAGAGATTCTTGTAATATTTTACGAACTACTACACTACTGCAATTTTGTCATGAATAAAATGCTAGGTTGTTCCTTTGCCAATAATAATGTTAAGTTGGTACTTGATTGAGCGATTCGAACCTACATAAAACATATGTTTAATAAACTAAACCAACATTACTGAAACAAGCCAGAATTTATGAAGCAGGACTTAAAATTAAAAATTACAATTTTTTTTATTTTGTGCTGTCAATTAAGACATTGGGGTACTTAGTTTAAGGGTGTTTGTTGATACATGGCTCTTCTGCATTGGAATGCATTGGTGAAAATTGAATAGTCCATGGCGAGAAATGAATGGAAGTAAAAATCAAATCATTGTAGGTAATCAGTCTTGAAGACAGTGCTGTTTGTCATGCTAGTAGAACTTTCTGGTAGTCTCTTACAGTTTTATCCCAAACAGAACAAAAAATATATTATTTTTAATTTCTTGGTATTCTGCTTTTTATTTTCTCGATATCAGATTTCCACGAATCCCAGTGTCATATGACTGAATTTGCAAATGAGAGCATCTTGAAATTTAGTACGACTTGCTTAGAACTTTTTAGAATCCATCAAGTAGCAGCCAGCCTGCTGCTTCTCCCACTCGTACTTTATTGTAATCTTTCATATCCTTTTTGTATAGCCAATGTTACTGTCACTGTAAGGATGTGTTTAGCTGTTTTATTTGTTACAATTGTTGACTTTTGTCATATTAAGCTTTTAAGTTGTCCAATAAAAGGTTCGCAATGTATGACACCCTCTAATGTTTAATATTGTTTCCCCAGATATTCTACGTTTTCCTTCGAATATTTCCAGAGTAGTTGCATTTGCATTCATTTACCTGAATTACAAGTTATTGCACTTGAAAAGAGGTAAATCATTATTCTTTAAGAATAATAACAGTCTCCTATGAACATATCCATATTATTCAAAATAATTTCCTTATCATATTTAAACAAAGGTAAATAGCACGTGGCGCTACAATATTGATGATCTACCTAATAAACCTGATTGCTACTCAAGTTAGCTAAAGTCTAAATTAGGCCGTCTGAAATTTGGCTTAGTTTCTCCATTTGGCTTATTGCGTATCCTTCCGCCTCATGAAAAACTCAACATGCCCTTGACCTCATGAATAGGTTTCGATCAATGACGGTGATAAAATATTGTTGCATATATTAGACTACATCTTCACTGTTACACTCCTAAATAAAGTAAAATATTTCGAGTTCTTTTCTTCAAGTAAAAAAAAAAACAAATTATATAAAAGGACGTCGTGACTTTTATAATACGACGTGGCTCGTAATTGTTTTTCCTCAATAATCGCCAAAAGAACGGTAGATAATCCGTATAAGTTATTACTCTAAAATACACGCATTTACGAGCAGCGACAGCTTTATAAATATTTATTTGAATAATTCTCTGCAAACTACATTCACGCGAATCCCGCGTTCTCGAGCTTCTCGTCTCCTCCTCGTGGGTGCAAGGGCAAGACAGAAGAATAGCTGGAGCTTATCCTGTGCATTATGTGGCGTGTCACGTACGCAGTTAAGAACTGAAATTACTCCCGTCTGCTTGCAGCTAAGACCCATATCTGCCCCGCGGCTGACAACAGCCACGTGGATACGCCGCCGTCGTGACTTGAAAGTACTCCACTTATCTCTTCTCGCAGCACTGGCGAATGAACACCGAGGAAAATGTTTTCTTGAAAGAAACGAAGTTTGTTTGGTGCAACAAAAAAATTTTTTTTTTATAGGTCAAATGAAATATTTTGTTGTTGTAACCAAACTATTTTGTTTTTATTATTTGGTTGACCCAAACAAAGATTTTGTTGGTACAACGAAACATTTGTTTGGCTGTTTGTAAATTAAACAGTTTGGGTTAATACAATAAAATTGCACGCCTGACCGAGATTAGAATAAGTTAGAATGTTTTAAAATACATACATTTCAAACACTGGAACACATACGCAAAAAAAATTGTTTCAAGATTTACAGCTTTACTTTTTAGTTTCCTCTTGAAATAGTTTTATTACGACGTTTATACTATTTTTAAGTAATAATAAACGTGCTAGCAAACACTGCTCACTATCCTTATTCTCACAAACAAATGCAATCAAACTCTCGAGCTGTGTTTCCGAACGAAGGCAATTAAATGAGAGACCAAGCAAATATATACAGTTGATTCAACTGAACGTTTCGTTGGGAGTCTAATTTATTTTGTCCGAGCACAGACGATTTGTTTATTGAAACGTGTATTTTGTTAATTGAACAAGACTATATTTTTTTTGGGGGCAACTAAATAAATTTTTGGCCCTATTAACATTTTGTTGGCCTTTCTCTCAGTGCATCCATACAATCCGATGACAAACTGCGGGAGACCAACATGCACGTCGATGCCATGTCTTTCCTGAAGTGAGACAGGGTAAAAATTAAACACTTAGCAATTTCGCCGTAGTTCCCTTCCCCGCGTTTTAATACACCATTTACATTCCACGCCGGAGGATTTTCGAACAGTGATTCTAATTTGGCATGTGTTCATATTGCGTAGGTTGTTCACGGTAAAATGAGCACTTTAGAAAGCCCTGCTTAAGATCTACTTGCGTGCACAATGTATAAACTTCCGGCTTACGTAAAATTAACATTGACATGGGCCTCATCACTTAATTCGTGCGTCGGTCAAGTGAAACTGTTAAATTATTAGAAATGTAAATATTCTACAAATCTGCTCGTTTTTACACTTTGATGCATTAAAAAGCAGAAAGCGATAGAAATAATTCGAGTTATCACAAATGGTTACCGTAACACCTTTTATTCGACATTTAGATAAGTGAACTACTTTCCCTCCATCGTTACCATCTTTAATGGGCGCATGTCACTGAATGCGCCCGGGACAGTGGCTATTTTCTAAGATTGATTTCAAAAGTGCTTACTTCATCGTGAAAAACCTTTAGGCGCTTTTTGTTCACTAGGAATTTGGACGGTCCTGCGAAAAAGCACGCCTTCCTACCATATCTGGTTTCCTCCTTTTGCACTTGGGAAATGTGGCGAGCGACGTAACCAGTGGCGAGTTGTTTCTCTCAAATAACTCCAATTTCTCTCACTTCTGAATTCTATCGCTTCTCGACTCATGGATCGCCTTACTTTATACCAATTATTCGGGCTGGCTGGAAACAACAATTCTGTCCCTCGAGTAAGGCAAGCTTCAGTCCACACCTTTTCAGGTGTGTGTGTGTGTGTGTGTGTTGTGTGTGTGTATATATATATATATATATATATATATATATATATATACACATACACAAACAAGGGGTTTTTAAACTACATGGTGAAATTAAAGCCACGGCATCTATGGGCTAATATAAACAGGAAATTGTTGTTGCATAATTTTCGGAAAATTCATCTAGTATTATTAAATTGAAATCGAAGATATCAAAACAACGTCGGAAGTCCGCAACTTCACGCACCTGCGTGCCCAACAAGTTGCATACCACGAAGGCGAACGAAACTGGCGCGCCATGCGGAGAGCGCCTGCGCATAGGACACCGTAAACTCGAATTACGCGGGCGCCGCTTAGTAGTGGCGTCTTAGTACACGTCTGTCAAAATTCATGAACCGTTGGAGATTAGCATCTGAACAGTGAAGGCTGCCAGAAGTGATTGCATTTTGTTCCCGCGAGCACACAAACAACAGCATAGGCGGTGGAGGGTCTGGATGTATTTTCATCGAGGCCTTGTTTACAGGCATTTCTGCCACATTCACCGTAAATAAGTGGAGCGTCCAGTTGTTCCTCGTTCATGAACTTGATTGCCAACGCAAAGCTACACGCCGACACGGCCCACTTATTACAACAGATCACGGGGACTGGTGCTGCGTTGCGATAGGAAGCGTGGTCCCGTCAGGACGAGTCACGGTGCGTGTTGTGCACTTGCAGCAGTGAAATGTATCGTATTTGGAAACATTTCCGGAAACAATCGTGCCAGACGATGCCGCTGATCGGCGGGGTTTCTCTGGGATCTCTCGTTTCTTCCACCCTTTTTATTCTGACATTGCTTTATACACACTTCAATTATCCTCTCATCGTCTCTCAAGACCTCGCTGTTAAGCGCCGCCCAAATCTCTTCTCTCACACTTCACTCATTTTCGGAAACAGCATTAAAAAAAAACCGAGATACAAGTGAAAATAACAGTTCTACACCATTGGACATAGCACGTGGTGGGCAGTTATATTTTCAAACGGGCTGTTTTCTCAGTACGTATCGACTACGCTTCGTAAACAATATGAAAGTGAACTGAGCTAGTTTTGGAATCATACTCTTCAATTGCTCTACTGGTTTCATTTCTGCGCTCTTTAAATAGGTCAGTAAGTCCTACTTGGATTTTACAAAACAGTTTTAATTGTTTAGCCTCATCCGAGCACCGGCCGTTAGGTGATTATTTATGGGGATTGCCTCTTACCTTAATGGGCTGGGGAATAGAGATACTCCAGATCACCGAGGGTTATCTCAGGCTAACGCTTTAAGGCTAACGCCTTACCCGTGTCCCACTTGGATTATCTTCAAACCACGACGCAAAGGAACTTGTTTTATGGACAGAAGAATTATCGTGCTGAAGTATAAAGGGATTCCCGGAATGTCACCACTGTGTGGAAAGCATGTTATTGTCCGAGACGTCTTGGAACATGCCACACCTCACGACCTATCGAGTTTAATTGATGGCTCAAGCGCAAACCAAGAGAAACAGCCCCAGACATTATACTACAGCCAACAGTTTTCACTGTCGACACCACATACTCAGGTAAACACTGTTTGCTATAGGCTGTTCACGATAAACTGAGCACTTTTGAAGGTGCTGCTTAAGATCTTCTTGTATGCCCATTGTGCATTCTTCCACCATATGTAAAATTAACATTTCCGTAGGCCTGATCACAATTCATGCGGAGGTCATTTGAAACTGCGAAATTATTAGAAAAGTAAATATGTTACAAATATTCAAATTCTCACACTTACGTGAACTGAAAACAAGACACTAAACAAAAAAAAAAACAATTTCAGTATTCACAATTGTTTAACTTGCAATTTTAATCTAACGTTAAGTCATCGAAGTACTTTCCCTCCGTTCGTGTTCAACTTCACTGGGTACATGCCACTCAGTGTATCCGTTAAAATACATGCAGGGCAAGGCTGTTCACAGTAAAGTGAGCACTTTTGAAATCAACCTTTTAGAAATGACACTGTCCGTATGCCTGCATGCATTTCAACGGGCACACTGAGTGGCGTGCGTCCTGTTAAGTTGGTAGCGACTGTTAGAAAGTAGTTCAATATCGTAACGTTGGATTAAAAGTGTTACGGTAAACGCTTTTGAATACTAAAATTAATTATTTTTCTTACTGTGTTATAATTCAATATAAGTGTAAGAAATAGCAAGTTTGTTAGATATTTGCTTTTCTAATAATTTCTACGGTTTAATTTGATTGAAGCATGAATAAAGTGATGAGATGCATGTTAATGCTAATTTTACAAGTGGCGAAAGAATTTGCAATATGCAGACAAGTAGATGTTAAGCAGAGCTTTCAAAGGTGCTCAGTTAACTGCGAACAGCCCATAGACATCCGCCAGGTCTACACACGCCATGACGTGACACAAAACTTCGTGAGAGCACCTTCACTGCTCGACAGTGCAATGACGTTGTTTGCATTTCTGCAGACGGCGTCGTGTATTGGTGCGAATGTAGTCAGTAGTTGCCTGACAGCGTCACGACCCTAAAAACCTAAGTGTTATTAGCTCACGGCGAAGAATCTTATCACTGGTTTCTGTACTCGAGCTGCGACAAAAATCATCTGCAGTCGTTCACAACGCAGTCTGGCGTCTGATTCAAACAACAAGCTCTCGAGATCGCCAGTCATTATAAATTACTTTATTGAGCCTACCAGAACGATACTTAGGACCAGTGATTCAATGACGTTTTCGGTTAACAGTAAAATCGCTAACAATGTATCAAAGCACGTTAGAATGCTAATAAATCTGACGAAAGGCCCGAATTAATGGGCTCCTATGTTCAAGCTTCAGAAGAATGCATACATATCCAATACGTTACAATCGGTTACTTGTTTTTTTTAACAAAATATAAATATATGTACCTACATCATTTATTCTAAATTTATATCCTCTTATATCGTAAATTCTTGCATTTTTTGTTCAAGTTTATATGCTGTTATATAATATTTGACTTATATTCTACCTGCAAGTGCATGTTTTCTCTTATAATTTTCTCCCATTTGTTGAGTCTTATCAGTTCATAGTTTTCCGAAAATGATTCTATACTATTTTAATTGTCCCGTTTCCTCATCGGCAAATACTTTGTCATATAAATAGTTTCAGTGAGATTTCTTAATACTGAATTTATTTAATTTATTTGTTAGCTTAAGAAACTCATTTATTCCCTGTCTTTAATTTTCTAATTTCATGGGTTTAAATCGAACAATTAGTAAAAACAAAAAAGTCATAAAAAGTTAATGGTTTCTTTGGGTATTCTAAGAAAAACATTTTGAAAAACAATAGAAGAATAATATAACTCCATTTTAACAATGTCTGGAAAATATCTTACGTCACTGTATTGAGCAATAAATTTTTTTTTTTAAATACCTAATCATGTCACTCTTAAGCTTGCTAAAAATTTATATTCATAGGTCTCGTGCAACTTGATTTATTCTGTAAACGAGTTATTGCCGCTCAGCGAGACAGCGAACTGTGACAATATGGAAACTTCAAATTGTCTGAAGGGTCAGTTAATTTCTGTATATTTCATAGTAGTCACTTTTTACGCTTGTAGAAAACCTCTGTTATTTTGTAATCCTTATTTGTCCCTTTCAAGTTTCCGGATACGGAAATGTCTGAGGTAGCAATTTTCGTTTAGACATTTTTTTTTGCAGTCGAGTTAGAATGTCGGGCTTACTTGGTAGCCGCAGGAAGTGTGGTGGAGGAGATGTGTCGGAGACAGTTTGAGAGAGGAGGCGCGTGGATAGCGGCGACTTGCTGGCGGCCGTAAGAGCCAGGCTGTGACTGATGGAGCGAGCTGTCTCTCCGCTGGCGTCGCTCTGGCGTCGCCTCGGCAAATGGATCGAGATCCAGCTGACAGACGACACCAGATACCGCTGCTCTGCTGCCGGGACAACTTGGTCACGTACTGTGTGCGTGCCTGCCCTCCTCCACTGTGCCAGCTGCGAGCCCTCTGCAGAAGTAGGAGGCAGACAGACCACTCACCACGTGTAAGCAATGTGACGGCGGGAAAGAAAGGTGCAAGGGATACGATTTCTTCCAGGGCTCAAAGACGCTCAGTAAATATTGGCTGGTTAAAATAACCTGTACTCGGTTACATGAGTGCTATTGAAATCAACCTTTGAAATATATCCTTGCCCCTACATGCATTTATTTACACAGGCACACTGGTTGGCTTTCACCCTGTAAAGTTGGTAACAACGTAGGGAAAGTAGTTCCATGTCTTAACATCGAATGAAATTAAAGTGTTTGGTAAACATCTGTGGAAAAAGAGTTTGTTCCTTTAGCTTTCTTTTTTTAATGCATGTAAGTGTAATAATATGTAAATTTTTAAAATATAAACTTTTAATATATTGTTAGAGTTTCTTCTGACTGATTCCAGGATAAAGGTATCAGGCTCATGACAGTGTTAATTTTAAAAATGGCGGACGCATACAAGCAGATCTTAAACAGAGGTTTCAAAAGTACCCATTTTATCGTGAACAGTCTACTCTACTTAAACCTCCAAGGCACTTACATATCTGCACTTGTCGACGTTTGAAGTCAAGCTTAGGAATATTCCAACGAAAAGTGGGTTTGGTACATCAATTATCATTTAAAAAGTTAATTGCACTTTACAAGTTTTTCGAAATCAAAATAGAAACATAATGACAGGGCAATCATAAATAACAGTTTCTGCCTACTTTGTGAGCAAATATTTTGACGGAATGATACATTCCATAATTGACGCCGCACTAACACTTTCAAATTTATAATATAAGAAATAGCTCGACAGCAATGCATCTCTCGGTCAAAATATTTGCTCACACTGTTAGCTTAAAATATTACCTGGGTTTGCCCTTTGTTAGTTTGTTAGTATAGCTATATTCACTTCCAAAAACGTGTAGATTATTTTATCCGTGAGCTTAGTGCTTTCTTACGTACAACACCAACTTACCACAAAAAAAACCGAATTATTGCAAGCGTTGTTTCAGTCACAGACGATTAACGAAGGCGACAGACGCGCATCGGAGAAAGGGAGAGGCACGTATTGGCATATGAACCATTCTTCCTTGTGAAAACTGACAGTACTTTGTGATCACGGTAAGCATATCACAGGAAGTACCGGCAGAAATACGTGCTGCTTCTCAGTCAACGAATGAACACATCGAGCGAAATGCGTAGAACCGTCATCGCAACTAAAAATCACACGAATGGAGAATTACAAACTTCCCTAAACCATTTTGGTTGATAACCAAGATTGTGTTGTACTAACTTGAAGCACACCTGCCAAGTGGCCCAGTAACATTTCACAACACCTCACAAATATTCCGTGGAGTATTTGCATCCCGAAAATAGTGAAAAATAACTGGTGGGCCTCCGAGAATATTGTGGAGGTGATCGGTGGGGCTATCATCAATTTCTGTAGGGAGCGGGCGTGTAAATTGGCGAGAGATCCGAGTGGAAATTAGAATCGAAGGTCGTAAGTGACGACGAAGGTAAAGCGAAGTGAGGATGAAGCAGCGTATTAATTCAGCGGCGTGGAAAATTTGAGAACCCAAGAGATAATCCATGCGAAAATCAGGACTTGGCCCTGTCGGGAATCAAACCACGTGTGTGGTGTGTTCGGAGGCCAGTGGTCAGACCACCACAGCATACGAGTGAGCAAATGAACCAGGTAGTTGGGAGTCAAATGAGTAGCACGGAAAGGATTTCGAGGATGGTGGCTTTTCCTACAAAAGTGCCAGTAGTTGGGAGTCGTCGGATTGCAGACTCATATGCGCGCGCAGAAATCTGTGTACCGCGGTAGTATTTGTGGCGCGGAACCGGCGAGATGAGAGTGTCTTTTAGCTAGGAGTACTCGATATGCGAGCACTGGAGGCTGTGATGCGCCTAAGGAGCGGGGATGACTTAGGCACGGGTGCGACGTACCTCTAAACCTTTCAGACCCACTTCTATTCACTGCTTAAGGTGTTGCAAACAAAAATATTTATGATGAGTACTGTACTTAAGCCGGCACAACACTTGTTTCATTGTCACAGCCAATGAGCTGTAAGTTATATGTTAAGCTGCAGTAGTATGAACAAATTATGACCTAGACCAGTACGGCGGTTTGCGAGTCATTTCCCCACGTTGAAATATCATTGGTTATTGCACTTCGCAGTGTGCAGTACATACCATAAATTACCTACACGTGCGTAGTGTACACAGTTGTGTACACTCGGTCTGATTGGGTTAACTGAGTGTACATTTGCGTGGTTGGACAATGTTCGGCTGACTTTGCAGTTAAAATTCACAACGCTCTCCGACACCACGGTCTAAAATAGTTTGCAGGCCTAGATAGTTCAGAATACATTACGAAGGCAAAGAGATATGCGAGTGCTGATTGAGTTCAGTAAGTTTGAAGTGGAGGGTAAGTGTAAACTTATGTAAATGAAAATAGCTTGATTCATTACCTGATTTTTTTTTTTACAGATGTCACTATCACTTTTATTACAAGGATATAAATTGTAAAGCATTTAGTAAAGTAAACGAGAAATTGCCATAAAGTGTTATTGTAAATATCAAAGTAGTAATGGAAAATTAATTTAGTTCTTTATGAATGTTGAGAAAAGACCGTTTTATTACGAACCGAGTTGTGCGCAGAAAACTGCAAGAGCATGTTTCGATAACATAGAGAACTGCACTACCAACATCTCGAATTTTACATACCACTTGAAGACTCCCCCTTCTTTTTACACCTCCTACATCTCATGAGTGAGGTCTGCTTCCTCTTGCGAAACATTTCTCAATTACTGAAACTTATTCGGAAGGGTTATCTCCTTCTCTTTATATCTTCCCGGCAAAATGTTTTTGTAAAAGCCCAAATATCCCATCCCCCATGGTCGTCATTTCTCTAACTGCGGAATGGTTTTTCTAGAAGTGTAAAATGTATGTGCTGTGTTCTAAATCCATGAACATCTGTATGTTCATGGCATTTATTATCTGGACGTATTTTTTTTTTTACTTTCCACATTTCCCTTACCAAAAACAATAACTTTCACCGTGGCTTCGGAACATCCACAATACCTACGCTTCAGTGACGTTGTATATTAACTGCTAAAATAAGTAAATTAATAAATCTATTTTATTCATCCAAATACCATACATAATAATATAGGACATAACAAATTTGCTTTAAAAAACAAATACATAAAATCTAATGGGTTGCTAAACTATTAAAATTATGGATAATTTATATATATAAAACTTAGACAACCTTAACAAGCTATATCAATTTTGCTAAACTATGAAAATTATGGAAAATTACAGCAAAATTTCTATATATAAAGACAGCTAGCAGTGAAAATAAATAAAATAAAATACCAAACACAAATATTTTCAAAAGAAATACAAATGAATTAAACATGACTAATATTAGTGGAATACACAAAGTACTTTAAATACAAATAAACACCGATATAATAGAGTTTGATGCATGCTATATTTTCCATGAATAATGTAAGATAAATGCAATTTTATCCATTAAAATATTTAGCTGTTTGTAATAACATTTCTGGATTAGAAAGTCGTAAAAGCTTTGCTCGAATTTTTTTGAGACTCTTTATTTCTTTGATATGTTTTGGTAATTTGTTATAAATCCAACCTCCTTTAATATAGACAGCGTAATAAGTAACTGTATGGCTACAGAAGTGTATTGTTCTCCAGATATCTTACAACGTTAATTATTTATTGTGCTTACTCGTAATCAGCAATGTTTGATATTTGTCACCGGTTTCTGGAGAGTTGGTCATTCTGCGCTGGCGCCTAGGTGAGGATGGGAGGTGTTGAGTCTCTCAAGTGAGTACCTGGAAGAAGAAGTTAGGGGGGGCGGGGAGGCGATTCCTGGCGCGTCTGTGGGTGGTGGACACCTGTGTTTAAACTTCTATAGTCTATTCGCGGTTTCTTCACATGTTTTGACTCAAACCTTTGAAAAACCAGCCCATGTAAGATGCGACTGGTTGTTTCCTAAATATCGCGTGTATCACATGCGTATTACACTTCTCTTAACATAAAGGTACCTTATTTTTAATTAAATTAAACTTTTACCTTCATTTTATGTATAACGTATATTTAATTAATATTTAATATGAATGAAAACCAAGATAAAATAGGTGTGTTGGTAATGCCTCGTAAGAAATTGTTCCTATGCAAATTATTATTACACTGAGTGCCCACGAATACAGTGAGTTGTCCTATTGTGTAATTTTCTAGCCTAGGTTAAGATTTGTTTGCATGGGGCGGAGGAATGTCCTGGAAGTAGAACTTCAGCAGGGATTTTAAAAAGTTGGAAGTATCAGTGAATGGATTATAAACTCGAATCCAGCACACATTGTTGTTGCAGTACTACTTACAATTTACAAAACAGCAGTCAATATTTGGAACACGGAGGTTGGTTACTGCGCAGCTGTTATGCGCATTGACCTTATATTTCCTGTACGATATTACAACTGACCAGTAGAGTGGGAACCATCTGCAAATGCGTAACATACTTCTTCCATATCCAAAAGGGACCGTGGTGACTGCGTGTGTAGAGAGCCGACCTCCCATGAAGACAATCATTAGTCAACACTGTTCACGGTAATGTGAGCACTTTAAAAACCAACCTTTTAAATTGTCACTGCCCCTACCTGCGTTTATTTTAACGGACACACTGATTGGCATGCGTCCAGTAAAGTTGTCAACGACGTAGGGAAAGTAATTCAATGTCTTAACATTGAACTAAAAAAGTTAGGTAACATTTGTAAATACTGAAATGATTTTGTTTTCTGGTTTTATTGTGTTTATAAGTGTAACAATTAGAAAATTTGTAAAATATGAATATCGTTGATTTTACAAATGGTGGAAGACAGCACAATATGCATACAAGTAGATCTTAAGCAGGGATTCCAAACGTGCTCAGTTCATCGTGAAAAGCCAATACTTGTGTTTTTTTCGTGTGGAAATCGCGGAGGACGTTGCCGTCAGCCAGCGGTTTTTCTCGAAACTACTCCCGCTTCCTTCGTTCTTGCATTCTGATGTTGTTCCACCATAACTGTTCTACTCCATGGACACCATTTTTCAACTCAAGTCTTACCTTTTTCCAATAATCGCCTCGCGATATATCCGTCACTGGGGCTTGCGCTAATCGCTTTGCTTGCAGTGCTTATTCGAAAGTTGTTTAGACTGGCAATATTTTTTAAGATTATTGCTAGTAAACCTCTTCATATGTATTTTATTTTAAATTAATTCGAATTTCTTTTGAATAAAACCCTTTAATATGTTATTTATAATCAGCTTTCATAAATGTCGTTTTGCATAGTTCAATTGAGACAGCCACTGAGAGACGCCGAATTTCAGCATCGTAAAATTTACCGTGCGTTATTTGTACCTGCAAGAACCCGATGTTAGGAAGCATCCAAATTGCTTCACTCTCTCTTAAATGAAAATTAGGGTTACGATGGCAAAATATAAATTACTCTCACATGTGTATTATGCTGTTTCAGCAATCATGTTGCAAACGTAGGAAACCTCAGCGGGAAGTTAAACAGAGCAATTGATTTGCACATGTCCCGCTGTTTAACTTGTTTAACTAGCAGTGCGGCTCGTTTCTACGTGTTCACCTGCTTGCGTCCTATACATTCGCCAACCATTTACTTTATTGCAAACACGACTTTGCGTTGAATGGTTGTAGCTACCAGTCTTAATTTCTCGATAGTACATTGACATCGGAATATGGAAACTTTATTTCGTTTCCTCTTTGAAATACACTAAATTTGACGAATTTATCTCATGCTGTTCTTAAACGTCACAAAATATACATATTGTATTTTATTGTTACTAATTGCTTAAGACGATCATGATAGATTGGGGCCTTAATAAGAATAAAACAATGAATTTTAAATTATTTATTTATATAAAATGGGATAAAATAAAGACTGTTATTATTTATTAATTACAACCCCCTGTCCGTGCTATTATCATTTATGCCTATCAATGAGCGCAATTTTTATGTCTATCTCCATTATAATTAAAGTCTTTATTACTGCTTTTATACAAGCTACAGTCACTATCTTCACTTATTATTAAGACATATACGATCAAAATATTGACTGTAATACATACAGGCTGATTATATAATCATGGGACAAACATTGAGGGGTGGTAGAGCTTACTAAATCAAACAATTATTGTATAGGAATATATGGGCGGAAGTGACGTGTTAAGGCACAAACACAAAAATAACACATGCAATGCAAGACATTGTTTATTTACAACGTCACCGGTAAATGTCTTTTTACAGCAATTGCTCAAAATTGCTACCACCGACAGTAATGCAAGCTTGGTAGCGTCGGTGGAGTGATTGGCGAACAGATTCAAATACGCCGGGTATTTCACGCACGCCTGCAGCCACACAGGATAGTCGAGCGACGAGGTCTTCAATAGAATCATCTGGAGTCTCGAAAATGAGGGCTTTAAAATGCCTCCATAGGAAAAAATCGAGACTCGATAACAGAAAATTCACGCAATTGCTCCAAATTCATTCATTCTTGCAGAGACAGGAGTGACTGTCATCCCGTTAGCGTTATCGCGGCTCATGTAGTGGCTTCGCTTCCCCTCCTCCAGGTACCGGCGATGTGATCCTGTAATGATTGCGCTAAGCGCGCCCGCCGGGTAAGGGGAATGGCAATGGAGGCGAAGCGGCCGCATGTAACAATATTCTTAGGACACCCACTCATAAAAATGTTCTGGCATCTTAACTCATTGTCCACAAATGTGCAGGTAACGTGAATATTATCATGAGAGCACGCTCGCCAAATTCGGTGGCATAACTGAGCGGAGTTCCAGAACGCCAACTTGTGATATGTGTTCCGTGTTTGATTCATAGATAAGGCGTGATTATGTCTGCAGTTCCTTGTTGGAATTTAATGTTAAGCTTAGTTTGTAAGCCGCCCATGGATAATCCTGAAATCATAAACTGCGGTCGTTACCAAGCCACTATGATAAAAATTAAGAAATCATATTCCCATTGGGTTGAAATAAAAAAAGTGGGGTGTTTCAGGGTGCATTATAACTTTAGTTCAATAGCATATTCAATAGTTTAAAATTAAAAAAACCGGAAGGTATTTAAAGTTACATTTTAATCACAGAAATTAAGTTAGTCTGGGTTTTTATAATACCATTAATTTAGTAATACTGATCGTGGAGCTGATTTCATCTCATTGTTTTCTTGTCTCTATAAATCCACTCACGTAAACTGATAGACTGCCGTAATAGGAATGTGCATGTACTTCACGTACTTTTTGTAATGAAATTCTTTCTCGCGTCAGTTTTAGTTTTTTTTTAATTATATCATTTGGAGTGAAAGAAAGAAAAAATAAGGCTGGCTTTGGATTGGTCCCACCCTTGGTAGGGAGATATTTTCAACTTCAAGGCAAACTGAGGCTGTCAAATTGTCGTCTGACAACAAGCTACCCTTCTGTAACTGTTAACCATTAACACTAGAGTTCTAAAAAAACGCTAAATAAAGTTTAAAAATGTAATACTAGCACAGGATTCAGTTGTTACTCCAAAGCCACGTACAAATAGCTAATAATTTTAAAAGAGAGTTTCACGGAATTATGCATGGTACTAGTACAGAGGTTCTGTGATATATTCTCAGCACTGTTTCTCGAGTAATTTTTATCGGGTGGATTTCACTCATATTCAAACTGCGGAAGGCAATGGGAATTCATCGCATTACCCCACAGAGAACCTAAGAATACAAAGGTTAAACAGCCGCTTATACCGCAAACTCAAGCCACACACGCCAGCAAAATGGCGGCACTGACCAACAACATGCCGGTATGCCGTTCACCAGTCAGTGCCTGGTATAATCCATTCACGGTCACTTCACATTTTTCTGAAGCCCTACTAAAGTTCTACTTCCAGTATATTCCTCCGCTTCGTGCAAACCAAGCGTAACGTAGTCTGAAAAATTACACCGAAGGACAACGCACCGAATTCGTGTGCCCTCAGTTGTAATAATATTTTGTAGGAGAACTATTCTAGGCGCTACCAACACACATGTTTTCCCACTGTTTATATTAACATGTATTATGAATAAATTATTATAATTTGCAAATAAAATATAGGTAAAACTTCAATTTAACAGAAAATAAGATAATTTTNTATTATGAATAAATTATTATAATTTGCAAATAAAATATAGGTAAAACTTCAATTTAACAGAAAATAAGATAATTTTATGTTAATAGAGGTATAAAACGTTTGTGATACATAGCGTATTTAGGAAATAACTAAACACGTCGTTCATGGGGTGATTTTTCAAAGGTTTGATTAAAAAAGTATGAAGAAACCGCGAATAGACTCTAAACCACTCGCTAGCCAGAAGCCCAGGCAACATGGAACGTTTCGCAGGGTGCAGTAACCAGTCAAACAAAGGGCCCGTTCCCAGGGCCTCTCATAACCAATCAGAGATGGTATATCTCCACATCAAAGGAAATGACAGGCCACTTTGTCTCTGTGTACTTACCTACTCTNTATTATGAATAAATTATTATAATTTGCAAATAAAATATAGGTAAAACTTCAATTTAACAGAAAATAAGATAATTTTTGTTAATAGAGGTATAAAACGTTTGTGATACATAGCGTATTTAGGAAATAACTAAACACGTCGTTCATGGGGTGATTTTTCAAAGGTTTGATTAAAAAAGTATGAAGAAACCGCGAATAGACTCTAACCCACTCGCTAGCCAGTAGCCCAGGCAACATGGAACGTTTCGCAGGGTGCAGTAACCAGTCAAACAAAGGGCCCGTTCCCAGGGCCTCTCATAACCAATCAGAGATTGTATATCTCCACATCAAAGGAACTGACAGGCCACTTTGTCTCTGTGTACTTACCTACTCTTCTTCGAGACATGAGAGACCCACATCAAAGGAGCTGACAGGCCACTTTGTCTCTGTGTACTTACCTACTCTATGCTGTCACCCTGCTTCGAGACATGAGAGACCCACATCAAAGGAACTGACAGGCCACTTTGTCTCTGTGTACTTACCTAC
>NQII01003497.1:225740-253957 GCA_002778355.1 Clitarchus hookeri | reverse complement strand
CCATCCACGCCCCCCCCCCCTTTACCAGGGGCAGCCGATGGAATGACTGACAGCGGAGACTTAGCTGACGTCACAGACCCTTCTTCTTCCGTCTGCTGGATAAGCCAACAAGTGTTGAGGATGCACAAGAATGTTCTAGGAGTTACGACCCTCTGCGCAACGCCGGATTTAGAGAAATTTCTGGGCGATGGCCTATGACCCTATAAATGCAAGCCACAGTTGGACTGTCGGCAGTCTTAGTAGAAGCCTTTTAGCTGAGTGCGGTAATCGAGCGACGTGTAGAAGACGGACGACGACGGGAGATTGCGAGGCGACGGCGGACGAGGCGTTTGTGATGAGAATGGACGAGAGGGCGTAATATCCGAAGAGGGAAGGCTACTGTGCGTGAGGGTGCTTGGAGAACTCTAGAACATTGTGGACTGGCGGGACCTGGACTAAACTGAGGTGGAATTGAATAACGCTTTATTATAAATATCGGAACTGTCAAATATGGACATATAATTTGTAAAACAATTGAATAGGTTTCGATACACTGTCTATTGGGACTGATTTTTTATTATTTAATTATGTTAATTTATTTGAGGTTATAAATTGTAATTATTAAAGTCATTAATTGTAAACAGTAAGTGATATCAATTTATTATGAGATGTTGAGTAGAGAGAATTTTTTTGTAGTTGTAAATAAAATTGGGAAACTATAATCAACACTTTTATTTAATTAAGACCTTCATCCCTTAACGAACTGGGTTTAGCTCACTGACTTTGAGAAAATTGTAACAATGTGTTCGTTTAAATTATTTCTAATTAAATTAATTTTTTGACACAATTATGTAAGCACGAGCTAAGGAATGTTGATCTTAACTGCTCCAACGTCTTAGAGTTGTTAAACAATTTGGTATGATATTAATTATAAACAAAGAATTTCTGTGTTTAAGTTTTTTTGCCATAATTTTGTTTGTACATGCAGAAATTTGTTGAACTTAACTGTTTTATGCGGTATAAATGTTTTACAATGATGTTGCAACCTTTTCAACATGTAAAATAAATAGCTGTGTTAATGTTTCAAATTATAGACTGGATTTTATGGAAAACTTGAGGAGTTTATATTATAAGCATTTTTATTATATCCTACTTTATATGATATTTAAACAAATACATTCGTTCCCTCTATTGGTTATAATGAGAAAAGCCAAATTAGAGAACAGCAAAAAAATGAATTGCGTTCCATCCGAAGACAACTTTCTATAAACAAAAACAAAAATACTAAGATCTTTGTCCAACTCTAATAATTTGTAATTACATTTTAATTAGTTTTGATATAAGAGAACTTTATATTGATGTTTTGATGATATCATTACACTTTTCGTATAATATAAGTAAATTCGTTATTTATTTAGTTTATTTTACACATATACATTTTGCTCAAATGACAACAGAGTCAGTGCTGTATTCTTCAATGTGGTACTGAAATATATAACATTAAGCATACGCTAAAAACATTTCATAAGAACTAGTTTGATAATGCATTTAACAACATATGGACTTTCCACAATTAGCCGTAATTTTAATGTCTGCTTTTTGTCAATTTCTCCATTCTTGCTTAGCCATCTTTCTCTTGGACTCTTCTATGCGTCTGGCATGAATCCAACCTGTAAACGGAAAAACCCTTGTCCTATTAGTTCATCTCTATTCGAAACAGGTGTGGTAAGGAAATAGTGAAATAATTTTTTTTTAAATATGATTAAAACACAATCACTGTAACTAAATCGTGTCTGCAACAATAACATTTGATTTCATGTCATTATTTGTTTACTATATATATATATATATATATAGACTGACAGAAAAGGAAAAATTAATTCTGCAGGACTAAAAAGGTCAAATTCACACGTGAAGTAATTTTTTCTAAAAAAAATTAACACACGTAAGAAAAATNAGACTGACAGAAAAGGAAAAATTAGTTCTGCAGGACTAAAAAGGTCAAATTCACACGTGAAGTAATTTTTTCTAAAAAAAATTAACACACGTAAGAAAAATAAAACATTGTATCTGACAATAGTGTTGCTAACTTAGTTATGAACTTAGAACTAGTCAATCCCCTACAGTAGTCAATTTAGAACNATAAAACATTGTATCTGACAATAGTGTTGCTAACTTAGTTATGAACTTAGAACTAGTCAATCCCCTACAGTAGTCAATTTAGAACTCCGGTGTATGTCGTCATAAAAGTGGATAAGACGAAGCTGGCACTAATTTTCGCTCTACCGGAAAGACACCCTTGGATTTCTGGCCAACCCGAGAAATGTATAGGATGATATGAGATAAGGATAGAGCAGTGGCAGAACGAAGACGAGGAAGGAATATAGTTGCACCCTGAGAAAATGCACGCCACCACAGCAGCCGCCAGACTCCTGAAGCGAGAATTCTCGCCTCCTACGGGCTGCGACCATCGATCCAGAGACTTCAGCAAAGGAGAGTTTTAGTGAATAGCCACCAAGTCCTTACAAAAATATAACAGTTTTGCTGTTTAAATACGGACGCTGTAGATATGCTCACTGATGTGTAGTAGTGTATGAAAAGAGTTACGGTGTATAAGATAAACCTACTATGTTTATGTAAAATAATTGGAAATTACTTGCATAGTTACGAAAACACTGCACTATGGTGGTGTGCTTACTAAAGTACGTTTTTATGGTGTGTTCCTAGCAATGTAACCAATAACTCCCCTTTGAGTGTTTTATAATCGAGGGACTTGGGAGAGCATAATTTTAAGACACGTGTTCGTCAAAACTAAAAAAAAACGCACAGCGGAAAGAGGCAACCTTGTGCCAAACCCCACGTGGTAATGGTTCGGCGTTGGCTACTAAGATGGCAGCTCTCAACAGACAGAGCGTGATATCTGGGATCCTTGCTGGCAAACCTCACTACAAGACGGCAGCTATGAATGCAAGCGGTGCAGCTTCGTCACAGGAAACGCGCGATATGACGTGTTCTGGCCCGTGGTTTTCAAGTGGAAGTGAATAATTTACTGAATAAAGTGATNACAGGAAACGCGCGATATGACGTGTTCTGGCCCGTGGTTTTCAAGTGGAAGTGAATAATTTACTGAATAAAGTGATAAGGATAATCATTGTCAACCAGATGCTGCTAGTTCATCTGGTTTGTCTGAGGAAAGTATGTGCAAAATGTGTATGTGNAGGATAATCATTGTCAACCAGATGCTGCTAGTTCATCTGGTTTGTCTGAGGAAAGTATGTGCAAAATGTGTATGTGGCTTCACACTGTGTAACGTAACAAAATATGGTTTAACATCAGAATGAAGTCTTGATACATATCTACCATAGCAAACAGGTTACCATAGTAAATTTGACACTAAACGTTATCATAAAATCAATAAACTGGGCTTCGGATAAGTAAAATCTTATTTGGATTTTCAACTAAGTTCGTAAAAAAGTGTGAGACTTATAGTTTTGTTACCACTTTGATTGGTTTTTAACATTGTCGAGAATTTATCTTTTTATAGACTGTATTAACCACTATAAAAAATATTCCACACTCCCCAGAAAAATCTAATTGATGTACGCTGTGGCATTCTCAAGGTCCTGAATTAAATGGAAAAGGAACCAGGGTAATACCTACACATTATGGGTTCTTAGGAAATTGCTTTGAACAGGTTACTGGAGCACTTTCTCCTTGTTACAATATCAGTAATACATCAATAATGTAACAAAGAATAAAGTGCCTCCAAGGGTAAAGGGCCCCCACTTCAGCTGCCGACATAAGCGCCAACAGAAGACAGAGCAAGCCGATAAACATATTTTCGATAGTTTTTGAGATATTAGAAACTATGCTGCTCAAAATGCATACCATATTCAATCACAAAAGATATTCCTAAAAAGATGTATCCAAAAATATTAAAATTTATTAGCTAGACTGCAGAGTACCGGGTGAAAGTGGCACAGGTAGGTACTGATATAAAAGTTTGGAATACAGATTTCATGTTCATCCTTGAACTACATTAGACAAGAGGAAGGGTTAAATATTTTGTGAAGTCGGTATCATGTGGAAGTACAGAAGTGAAATGAGACTACCGAAGGAAACATTCAAACAGGAAAGACAAAGTGTATGAAATATAGCTACAATCTGTGCATGATCACGTAGAATCTATTGCGACCTATCAAGCCACTATCGCCACCAGTCAAATGTTTCAATTGCCTCGTTGTATCGTGACTANATCTGTGCATGATCACGTAGAATCTATTGCGACCTATCAAGCCACTATCGCCACCAGTCAAATGTTTCAATTGCCTCGTTGTATCGTGACTACAGTGTACTGTACTACAAAGACCATGCAAGTGCACCTGTTTCAGAAGACAAATACAAGTAGTTATTCTGTACAGAACGCGTTGACTTTCTGGCCCCACTTGGATATGCATGCAAATCTTGAGATGCGTTCCACTTCGAGATTTTCAAATGCAAGTTACCAGAAGATTAGGAGGCAAACAAGATATTGGGTATGGAAAGATTAGTGCGTCAGAGAGAATGCAGCAGAAATTGAAGGCAGAAACAGTGGCTGCACGAGACGTTGCCAGCTTATTGTTCTTCTCCGTTGACTTGAAACAGGCACTGCCGGCGACGAAGCTCGCCGTTTCTCCTGCAATTTATAAACGAAAGTCGTGGATGTAGAACTTGGGAAGCCGTGACTGTGAGAAAGAGACGGAGCATGTACTCACTACATTCATGTGGACAAAGGATGTAGGTAATTGGAGAACTGATGAAGGGTGTACTGCAATACTGAAAAACTTCTCAAAGAAAACAGACGTGAAAAAGTGATTTACTTTTCAGACAACTGCACCGAGCAAAACGAAAATGTAGCTTTCCTTACTTAGTACGAGAAAATAAGTTGGCTTAAATTGAACATTGATTTCTAGTGTCTTTAGACAGGGACTTTGATGTTATTGAGAAGTAGCNAGTTGGCTTAAATTGAACATTGATTTCTAGTGTCTTTAGACAGGGACTTTGATGTTATTGAGAAGTAGCAAAGGTGACATGCTAGTTAGAAGATTTTTTTTTTCATCTAATGTATGGGTGGATTTTATACAGAAATGCAAGGCAAGCAAGACGGTTGTAGTGGATGAGNGTAGAATCTATTGCGACCTATCAAGCCACTATCGCCACCAGTCAAATGTTTCAATTGCCTCGTTGTATCGTGACTAGAGTGTACTGTACTACAAAGACCATGCAAGTGCACCTGTTTCAGAAGACAAATACAAGTAGTTATTATGTACAGAACGCGTTGACTTTCTGGCCCCACTTGGATATGCATGCAAATCTTGAGATGCGTTCCACTTCGAGATTTTCAAATGCAAGTTACCAGAAGATTAGGAGGCAAACAAGATATTGGGTATGGAAAGATTAGTGCGTCAGAGAGAATGCAGCAGAAATTGAAGGCAGAAACAGTGGCTGCACGAGACGTTGCCAGCTTATTGTTCTTCTCCGTTGACTTGAAACAGGCACTGCCGGCGACGAAGCTCGCCGTTTCTCCTGCAATTTATAAACGAAAGTCGTGGATGTAGAACTTGGGAAGCCGTGACTGTGAGAAAGAGACGGAGCATGTACTCACTACATTCATGTGGACAAAGGATGTAGGTAATTGGAGAACTGATGAAGGGTGTACTGCAATACTGAAAAACTTCTCAAAGAAAACAGACGTGAAAAAGTGATTTACTTTTCAGACAACTGCACCGAGCAAAACGAAAATGTAGCTTTCCTTACTTAGTACGAGAAAATAAGTTGGCTTAAATTGAACATTGATTTCTAGTGTCTTTAGACAGGGACTTTGATGTTATTGAGAAGTAGCAAAGGTGACATGCTAGTTAGAAGATTTTTTTTTTTCATCTAATGTATGGGTGGATTTTATACAGAAATGCAAGGCAAGCAAGACGGTTGTAGTGGATGAGCTGCAATGCGAAGATTTTCAAGTCCGTAAATTGTCACACTATTACAAAAAATATTAAAACTGTTTATGAATACGATGTTAAGTTCTTCGAAGTTGTGATGTTCAGATTTAAATTGTCTCATCCTTTTTCTGAGTTTATTAAACTTTGCGTAAATTGAGAGTTTGTGGATGCACATTTAAGGAAGCGAGATAAACGAAGAGTTTCCATTGTAGGGACCTTTCCAAATAAGTACCTACTTGGAACCTCTGCGCATTTACTAAAAAAAAAAAACAACCTGCTATTTAAGACCTACTTCCTTTCATTCCACCTGTTTACTAGGATTACTACCCGTTCANCTTTGCGTAAATTGAGAGTTTGTGGATGCACATTTAAGGAAGCGAGATAAACGAAGAGTTTCCATTGTAGGGACCTTTCCAAATAAGTACCTACTTGGAACCTCTGCGCATTTACTAAAAAAAAAAAAACAACCTGCTATTTAAGACCTACTTCCTTTCATTCCACCTGTTTACTAGGATTACTACCCGTTCATTGATTGCTGAGGATGAAAGTGAACATACAGGTTGCAATTGACCAGAAGTTCTTCAGTAGTTGGCATTTTACCACAGTATATGTTTTATCAACATTAGTGTAATTCAGAACTACTATACTCAGCTAAACGTAAATGTCTGTTTTACATCAGCCGTATTGACTTGGGACAATGAAGATTGCAAATTGCAGTAATGGTTGCCTTATTTGGGTTTCATTAGCTACATAGGATTTGTTGAATGAATTAATTTTTTTGGGGAAAAAAAGGGGGGGGGACATTGCTCTGCTCCAAAATTTGTTTAATGTGGCTTAACATTATGCTTTCGTTAATCCCTGGATTGTAGGAATTGTTTAATTTGTCGGTTTTTCGCAGCAGTTACGTGGCCGCTAAACGGCAGTTCCAACAGAGACGAGTTGATTTGGTCAACTCATTATGAATATCGCGCCACATAGACGCGGTTTTTATGGTCAACATACATCCAGTGATGAAATGTCAGGCAAGTTGTGCGGAAGAATTTTTATTTGCTTTTATTAAATTGTAGGGAGCTTATGAACTGATGCAGATTAGACGTGGAAAGTGGGTTCGTTGAAGTAGAAGAAAGATCATTGCAGAAACGTAATTCTGCAGGTGACGATGTGGAGTTAAGCTTTGACAGGCACCGAAATATTCTCCAAATGGACACCGTCAGATGCTACGGAAATCGATATTCGTTTGTGTGAGAAGACAGATGTAATGAAACTGACGTTCACCAGAAGATCATCAGCATTATTTCAGTCTTTATAACTGTCACACAGGGCAGCGAAAATAAACCCTCAGGGCTTTTGGTATAGAGTAATCGATCGGGAAATTTGTTGTTTGACGAGAGGCCCTAAGCGAACAATTTTTGCAGTGAACAATAAATAATGGAAACTAATTAAATGTGTAGTCTACTTCTTAGTTTCTTCAAGAAAACATATTTAAAAGGGAAACATTTACTATAATGTATTTGTTTACAAAATATTGTTAGAGTGCGTAAAGTAATAAATTACAAGCCACCTTCAATTGAGATGGAGTTATATTTATCGACAGGATGTTTGAATACCAATAACTATCGTTAAAAGCAATATTTGACAATATATAAAATATAAATATTGCCCATTTTAATCAAAAAAATTAAACCACAAAATCTTTGATTATGCCATTATAATTGATTAAAATCTACAAATCAATATTATTTACAAGTATATTATATTTAAATGTATACCTTTTGGCGAAAAAGACTTTTTAACCAATCTTTCTAACAGGAGATTTTAAGAATAACTTGGGGAAACTCTAAAAATATCGTAAGAAATTTTTTTACTTGTTTATATTTGGTACAAAAACGTTTCCACTGAAGGTTTTTCACCCAATCAACACATTTTGCTAACGGATATAAAAGTCAAATCGCTCATTTATTGGAAATTTCGATACCCACGTCAGACATCAGTAACCAGATACGAGATACGAGTCAAAAGTTGGTATTGTAAACGTAAAAAAAAAATTAAAAAATCATAAGTGTGATCGATTTATTGACATCACCAGAGCAACATAAAAACTCTTATTTCAAAGGAATTGTATCTTTTATTTCCATTATTTATTTTCATTAGTGAGCAATGATAAATACGTATGTCGGAAGTTACGTGGCTTGGAGTGTTCTAAGATTTTTCTTTAAATTCATTAAATTAATTTTGTTTGTAGAATATCTGCCCATGCCTAACAATGATCCTGACATCACCAGTAGCTATACTTAAAATTTTAAGATTAGTGTATCATTTTTCATTTCATCATCTATCAGAAAGATTCCAGTTTTCTTTACTTGAGAAAATATTGTGTTCTTAGCACGTGCTGATACATGTTAAATTAGTATAACACCAATTTGCGATGTTCGCTAACATGGCAGCATAAGGGAATATATACCACGTCATAATATTTCACAAAAATACGATAGTTTGTGTGTTTAAGATACTACGCATCATGTTTAATTAATTATCTAAACTTTATTGTCTCAACGAATGCAGTGTTTTGGGCATTAAACTAAGAAATGCATAAATTATACATGTTCACGTTAGGCCTACGTAAAATGTACATAAGAGTTATAATAAATCGCACGGGAAAAAGTCATTACACAACCATTTTAATTCAGTAAACTATCTGTTCTGAGACAATAAAATTTAAGGAAGTTAATTCGAAATTATCGATTTATTGTTATTACGCTTCTACACATTTTTAAAAATATATTATCGCTTAATGTTTCTTCTGGCTTTTTAAGAGAACTGTTGTGGGAGCTATGGTAATTTATTAAATTGTCTAGGTATCTTAGTTCACTGTCGGTGTATATTCTTACAGATACATGCACGTTCAAACAAAGTTACTCACTTATCACAAAGCCTTTAAATTAACATAACAATACTCACACGCTCAGCATGAGTTTTGAAACAGTTGAATAGTTCCATTCCAGGTCCACATTTTTCGTCGCCACTGCCAACTGCAAAAAAACATGCATGGTTTTCGTTATGGAAAATAATTTCTCCTACTTATATAAACTAACAATTTCGTTTTGCAAGGAGACTTTCTAAATTATTAAAAATCGAATTTGGTAGCTTTGCTAAGAAAAATAATTACCGAATATGTGTAAAAAGATTTGCATGGCGTAACAGTAAATAACCATCTCAGTTTAAGAATTATTAGTTTTATTTAATGTAACGGATGGATTTGTAAAGCAAAGATCCATGAAGTACACAAGTTAACTGTGTTTCGGAAATAGCAATCTATTCTTGCATTTTGGATTGCTCTTGGAAGAACGGAACGATTATGGCGGAAAGTACCAATGATTTTCAGCATTTTTCGCAAGTCACATTGACAATACTTTTCCATCCTTCAATAACGTCGTAATGTGTCCGCATATAACTATACCTCGTCATAAAATTAATATAGCGTTGTCTGAGATATATTTATTTGCATATCGTTATAATGAGAGTCTAATAAACCCACGCTATTTAGTTCGCGGATAACCCAACGCTCTTGAAATTGTATGTTTTCTTCTGTACGTGAAACTACAATTTTGTATGTTGTAAAAAATATTTAAATACTTTTATGTACTAATATTTAGTGAATTAGGGCAAGGACGCCAGGCTGATAATGGCAGAGATATTTGTTTACCCTTTGCAAAAAAATCAGGTGACTTTAGAAAGTGCGATAAGTTCTTTGATTTGTCAAAAGTCTATTACTTTGATAAACTAAGCTGTCATGTTGTATGTAAATTATGACATAATTTCAGTGGCAGACAAACTTGAAATAACTGAATTTATCAAATAACATAAAATTAAAAATTTTTAAGCAAAGGAAAAACACTCATGTTTACTTATAATTTCATGGAAATAAGACTGGTGTTATGAAATTCTACAAAACACAAACGCGTAAAAAAATTTTCGGAATGTTGTGGCCAAGTTACTGCCAACAGTTCTTGTCAAAGTCGGCATTTCTACACATAATGGAATGAAGTTGTAGGTTGTTTGACACTGTTCATTATGTGAATATATACCTAATCTTCTATTAAACACACAACTTTTATAACAAAACGCTTTCTCTAATAAACTAACAGAATGGACCAAAATCTTTACCGAGTTGTATTATTGTACACAGCANTTTAAGCAAAGGAAAAACACTCATGTTTACTTATAATTTCATGGAAATAAGACTGGTGTTATGAAATTCTACAAAATACAAACGCGTAAAAAAATTTTCGGAATGTTGTGGCCAAGTTACTGCCAACAGTTCTTGTCAAAGTCGGCATTTCTACACATAATGGAATGAAGTTGTAGGTTGTTTGACACTGTTCATTATGTGAATATACAATCTTCTATTAAACACACAACTTTCATAACAAAACGCTTTCTCTAATAAACTAACAGAATGGACCAAAATCTTTACCGAGTTGTATTATTGTACACAGCANTATAACAAAACGCTTTCTCTAATAAACTAACAGAATGGACCAAAATCTTTACCGAGTTGTATTATTGTACACAGCAGAAAAATCAGAAAACAACGTTTTCCAAAAAAAATCTTTTAATGAATACTGTAACTTTTGCAGTACATGCGCAAAATAAATTACGTTCGTAATAGAATTTGCTTTAAATACATATTTAAATATATGTTATTTTAACTTATTATTATTTGCACATTAAAAGAAATTCTGAAAACATTTTTATACAGTAATTTTTTTGAAAATTTTAAGTGAAATTACACATTTTTGAAAACGTTTTTGTCAGATTTAAAAATAAATTTGTTGTGAACAGTAAATATATTATAGATATTTAGTGTTAAATATATATTACTGAACTGTATTAAAATAATGGCATAGCAAATAATTATATTTAAAAAACGCTACTTTGTAAAAGAAAAACACCTTTCTCCCTTTTCTTAAAACATCTGCAGAATACTATATTTGTGTCTTACGTACTTTATTAACATAAGAGTATACATAAAAACGCACATTTTCCCACGGCTCATCTGAGATTCGCACCCGGATTTTCGTGATCTGAATGCAACTTTTCGGCTACTATTTGAGTATAGATAGATGTATTTGCTATTTTGTTATAATACGATAGTAGAATTATTTAGTATGTTTTGGCACATCGTGACCTGGGACGGATATCAGAGTTGTTCATGCTCTGTCATTCCGGCCCCCAAAGGCCATCTCGTCCACCATGTTGGATTTTAAAAACATTATTGAATATCTCGGCCACCTTGTGGTTAAATCGGCAGATCTCCTGATAACGAAATCGGTAATTAATACACTAGCACCACCTAGGTGTTAAAAATATAAACAAATGACTAACAAAAACCATTAAGATGACTGCATTCGACAGAATGAGCAACGACATANAGGTGTTAAAAATATAAACAAATGACTAACAAAAACCATTAAGATGACTGCATTCGACAGAATGAGCAACGACATAGCGAGTTCACGAGAGGCGGTAGAGAGGGGTTCGAGCACGAAGGTGACTAATTAGCCAATGAGAATCATTAGTGGAACAATTAGCAATTAAAAACATGGGTGGAGGTGGATCGAGTGTGACTTATTGGTCCAACGAAGTTGAGTAATTGGTGGGGCAATCAGCCAATGAGAATCAGGGGTAGGTATGGAGNGTCCAACGAAGTTGAGTAATTGGTGGGGCAATCAGCCAATGAGAATCAGGGGTAGGTATGGAGGAAGTGGGGCAATCAGCCAATGAGAATCAGGGGTAGGTATGGAGGAAGTGGGGCAATTAGCAAATGAGAATCAAGGGTNAGTGGGGCAATCAGCCAATGAGAATCAGGGGTAGGTATGGAGGAAGTGGGGCAATTAGCAAATGAGAATCAAGGGTGGCGGTGGAGCGATGGTGAGTAATTGTGGGAGGGTGTGGGGAAATTAGCTAATGATAATCAAGGGTGGGGGTGGAGGGATTGGTGCAATTAGCCAATGATAATCAGGGGTGGTGATGGAGGGGGTTGGGCAATTAGCCAATGACAATCAAGGGTTTTTGAAATAGGGGGTGGGGCAATTAGCCAATGCGAAACATTGGTGGTCTTATTGAGGGTGGAGAGGGTGGAAGGGGAGGTGGTGGTGTAACCTCCGGAAATGTAAGTTTTTTATACATTTTTAATAACGCATTTTTTAATAATATTATATTCTGATAATTTTAATATTTTTNGGAAATGTAAGTTTTTTATACATTTTTAATAACGCATTTTTTAATAATATTATATTCTGATAATTTTAATATTTTTTATAGTTTTCAATTATTTTTTAAATAATGTTTTAATATATTTTTTGGATTTTTTATTTTTTTATTTAGTGGGTTTTCAAGGTCAAATGTCACTGGGGTCAAAAGTCACCGGTATCCAAAATGGCGGACAAGATGACCGCCGAAGGCCGGAGTGATAGAGCATGAAAATTTCNCGGTATCCAAAATGGCGGACAAGATGACCGCCGAAGGCCGGAGTGATAGAGCATGAAAATTTCCGATCTCCGGTCCTAAGTCCCGATGTGCCAAAAAAAAACTAAATCATTCTTTTTACAGCTATTATCCGCAAAGAGGGGAAGGAACACTTCAACTGCAACTTAATATTTCGAATAAACGCAGCTTCTTCACAGGTTCNGGAAATGTAAGTTTTTTATACATTTTTAATAACGCATTTTTTAATAATATTATATTCTGATAATTTTAATATTTTTATAGTTTTCAATTATTTTTTTAAATAATGTTTTAATATATTTTTTGGATTTTTTATTTTTTTATTTTGTGGGTTTTCAAGGTCAAATGTCACTGGAGTCAAAAGTCACCGGTATCCAAAATGGCGGACAAGATGACCGCCGAAGGCCGGAGTGATAGAGCATGAAAATTTCCGATCTCCGGTCCCAGGTCCCGATGTGCCAAAAAAAAACTAAATCATTCTTTTTACAGCTTTTATCCGCAAAGAGGGGAAGGAACACTTCAACTGCAACTTAATATTTCGAATAAACGCAGCTTCTTCACAGGTTCCTTGTTGTCAAGAGATAAATAAACTAGCGCTCATTTCCTTTTCAACACCGCCCAGTTAAAGCGGCTTCTTTACGATACCTGGTAGGGTTTATCATGTGGAATATACTCCAGGAATCATCGCACAGTCCGATACCGAGCAGAGTTTCCCAACGAAGGTCTTACCTTCTTTTTCACAGATGTCGAGCAGTGCTTCCATCTTGCTCTGAACGTCAGGTTGGTCTGCCACGTACTTTAGGACTGTTGCCTTCGCGTGTTCGGCATTGAACACTCCGTTCTCCATCTAAAAATATGACACCACATAAATAAAACAAACCTATCCCGAGAGACAGAAATGTCAAAAAATTTTACGTTCGCTAATTCACTGGTTTTACGATACCTCTTCCTCTTATCATCATTCGCATGTGGGAATCGTGCCAGGCGATTCCGCTGGTTGGCGGGTTTTCACGGTGATCACCCGTTTCTCCTGCCCTTTCATTCCGGCGCTGCTCCATACTCACCTCACTTCGCCCTCATTGGCTCTCAAGACCTCGATGTTAAGAACTACCCAAATCTCATCACTTCACAACACTTCTTATCATCATGAGCAGGTAAGACCAACAACCTGTTGCAATAAAATATAATTTTTTATTTCTCTCCTAAACGACAGCGAACGAACAAATATACGGAAATGTGATAAAAAAATACTATCGTTCTATTATAAACCTTAAATGTACATACAGACAAACGTACAGACGATAGTCTGATATATTTTATTTTAGAATAGACTTTGTTCCTGGTTTTATCTGTAATAAGTGTAAAATATCTCGCTGTGAACATGGAAGCTTACAGAATAGATTCAAAAATCGGTTTTAGAAAGCTATGGCTGTATTTATTGCGCCTGTATTTATGGAGTAAGGAAAAAGAATCAAATTTTAATATATTTTTAAAAAATTTAAAAAATTTACCTACTGTCAAAATTATGTTATGATATTTTAAAGTGTTAAATATTNAAATATATTTTTAAAAAATTTAAAAAATTTACCTACTGTCAAAATTATGTTATGATATTTTAAAGTGTTAAATATTTATATAGTATCGTATATCACAGTGGGAAATATTTTTCATTTAAGTCACTTTAAGTGAACCTGTTACGATGGGAAAGTATACCAAAAATTATATTTGTGAGGGTGGGAAAAAGAGAGAGAGAATATCTGATTCCCTAATATTCGTGAATGTNAGTATACCAAAAATTATATTTGTGAGGGTGGGAAAAAGAGAGAGAGAATATCTGATTCCCTAATATTCGTGAATGTGAAATTAAGATTATTTCCTGGTTAGATATTGTGATAATCAGGTCTGTAGAAGTTCAAGCATAAATATCTGTGTTTAATTTAGTATTTTTAGTCATAAACTACANATTGTGATAATCAGGTCTGTAGAAGTTCAAGCATAAATATCTGTGTTTAATTTAGTATTTTTAGTCATAAACTACATACGTGCATGCGTATTAATGATGCCAGCGGAACGCCGATCTGCAAACATTCGTAAATGTTAAATAACAACAGTAACCAAAGTGATTAATTTTACTACCAGTCTTATGCAACCTATTTACCAGAACCATCAGTTTTTTTTAAANCAACAGTAACCAAAGTGATTAATTTTACTACCAGTCTTATGCAACCTATTTACCAGAACCATCAGTTTTTTTTAAACATATTTTCCGGGTAATTATGTAATGCCAAAAACATAATTATATCAGATTTCAAGGCACGGAAACACACTGTCTAAAAGTTTTCCTATAATTTCCAAAGGCTGTTGCTTGGTTGATAATTTGGTATAGACGTAAATGAAATACTTTTTTTTGGCCTTCATTTTAAAAATAGATAAGAATATATCACCAGGGACTTTTTTGAGCAGAAAAATAAGCGCTTTTTTATGTCAAAGCCTTTTGTAAGATTACTGCATATAGCCTGTTTCCTGGAAAAATCAGAAAACTTAATAATTTAATTTAAAAATTACTGAAAAACAAATTTATATATTTGCCTCGATACAGAGCTTGAGAGCATAATTTCTCACACTTAAGTTNTTTTACGTTCGCTAATTCACTGGTTTTACGATACCTCTTCCTCTTATCATCATTCGCATGTGGGAATCGTGCCAGGTGATTCCGCTGGTTGGCGGGTTTTCACGGTGATCACCCGTTTCTCCTGCCCTTTCATTCCGGCGCTGCTGCATATTCACCTCACTTCGCCCTCATTGGCTCTCAAGACCTCGATGTTAAGAACTGCCCAAATCTCATCACTTCACTACACTTCTTATCATCATGAGCAGGTAAGACCAACAACCTGTTGCAATAAAATATAATTTTTTATTCCTCTCCTAAACGACAGCGAACGAACAAATATACGGAAATGTGATAAAAAAAATACTATCGTTCTATTATAAACCTTAAATGTACATACAGACAAACGTTAAGACGATAGTCTGATATATTTTATTTTAGAATAGACTTTGTTCCTGGTTTTATCTGTAATAAGTGTAAAATATCTCGCTGTGAACATGGAAGCTTACAGAATAGATTCAAAAATCGGTTTTAGAGAGCTATGGCTGTATTTATTGCGCCTGTATTTATGGAGTAAGGAAAAAGAATCAAATTTAAATATATTTTTAAAAAATTTAAAAAATTTACCTACTGTCAAAATTATGTTATGATATTTTAAAGTGTTAAATATTTATATAGTATCGTATATCACAGTGGGAAATATTTTTCATTTAAGTCACTTTAAGTGAACCTGTTACGATGGGAAAGTATACCAAAAATTATATTTGTGAGGGTGGGAAAAAGAGAGAGAGAATATCTGATTCCCTAATATTCGTGAATGTTAAATTAAGATTATTTCCTGGTTAGATATTGTGATAATCAGGTCTGTAGAAGTTCAAGCATAAATATCTGTGTTTAATTTAGTATTTTTAGTCATAAACTACATACGTGCATGCGTATTAATGATGCCAGCGGAACGCCGATCTGCAAACATTCGTAAATGTTAAATAACAACAGTAACCAAAGTGATTAATTTTACTACCAGTCTTATGCAACCTATTTACCAGAACCATCAGTTTTTTTTAAAACATATTTTCCGGGTAATTATATAATGCCAAAAACATAATTATATCAGATTTCAAGGCACGGAAACACACTGTCTAAAAGTTTTCCTATAATTTCCAAAGGCTGTTGCTTGGTTGATAATTTGGTATAGACGTAAATTAAATTCTGTTTTTTGGCCTTCATTTTAAAAATAGATAAGAATTTATCACCAGGGACTTTTTTGAGCAGAAAAATAAGCGCTTTTTTATGTCAAAGCCTTTTGTAAGATTACTGCATATAGCCTGTTTCCTGGAAAAATCAGAAAACTTAATAATTTAATTAAAAAATTACTGAAAAACAAATTTATATATTTGCCTCGATACAGAGCTTGAGAGCATAATTTCTCACACTTAAGTTNAAAAAATTACTGAAAAACAAATTTATATATTTGCCTCGATACAGAGCTTGAGAGCATAATTTCTCACACTTAAGTTTTTGTTTCAAGTTTATATCTTCAAAATTGGCTTCAAAAAACCGAATTTCATTAACGTATACATCCCTATACCAAATTCTCAACCAGGCAACACCCTTCGAATAAAAAATCTTTCTAGAGACTGGTCATTTCGAAATATTTATGGGTGGGGGTGGCATAATATCTATGTAGTTGATAATATGGTCGCCAGATGCTGAAGTGTTGAGGAATTGACACGTAGCAGTGTCTGAAAAAAGCAACGTAAGTAACTCCGAGAATGCAATGAAAATACTTCGTTTTTATATTTTAAAGCAATGCCTTTAGCCATAGCCTTCACGCTCTTCGGTTACTGCTGGCGAGAATTTGATATACACCTCGTCAGCACAGACATTCCTGGGTTGCATTATCATATATAGCAATAAATAAGATTGCCATACTCAAGGTCCTACAGAGACACTCCCCAACTCATTCTGCCTGTTCGGGACACTATCAGAATTGTGTCGTCACTCACTGCAAACACACGTCATTTGGAGACGGTTTCTATTCGTGAACTTCTCCAGCATGCACAGTTTCAACTACCGCTGAGTCAATTCTCAGTTTATCGCGCACCATAAAGAACCGTCTGGTGGGGCCACTCGATCGTCCTACACTACAAATTTTAATGAGGATTTTGTATCTGTCAGATCGAATCTGAAATGTAAACAGAAGCTGCCTTTTTTCTATACTGAAAATTAAGGCCAGCCACAATTTTGTCCACGTTGCGATACTTCCAGGTGCCATGATAAATCGTCTCCTCATTGAAGTCTCAGTATTCTTTCAGTATTCGCTTTTAAGTGAAAATTCATTAATAAAATAGTGTAATTGTCGTGATTTTACACAAAACTATATACTGAGAAAATACTAACTTTCATTCTGTTTGGTAAAACAAATAATGATTAAATTTATCNTTTTACACAAAACTATATACTGAGAAAATACTAACTTTCATTCTGTTTGGTAAAACAAATAATGATTAAATTTATCACTTACGCATCACAATTACGCAGTATACACTCATGAACAGTTGAATTAGAGATATCTGCAGAGTAGAATTGCCCAGTGCTCTCGGTGATGCGGAATGACATTGACTCCACAAGGCACCGGAAGTGGTCGGGAGCAATCCATGATGCTGCACAGCCTCCCACAATGCATGGATATCAGTAGAAGCAGGATGCACGAAGAGCACGTCCCTCTCGACAACAACGGANTTTTACACAAAACTATATACTGAGAAAATACTAACTTTCATTCTGTTTGGTAAAACAAATAATGATTAAATTTATCGCTTACGCATCACAATTACGCAGTATACACTCATGAACAGTTGAATTAGAGATATCTGCAGAGTAGAATTGCCCAGTGCTCTCGGTGATGCGGAATGACAGTGACTCCACAAGGCACCAGAAGTGGTCGGGAGCAATCCATGATGCTTCACAGCCTCCCACAATGCATGGATATCAGTAGAAGCAGGATGCACGAAGAGCACGTCCCTCTCGACAACAACGGATGACCTCAGGGGCCGGGCAAGCAGCCTCAGGTCCGTGGAGTGTTCATCAATATATTCTGTCGCAATTCTAGAGCGGTGGGTCAATGCATTGTATTGCTGTAGGTACAGGTCTCTGGCAGGATGCTGTATGTGCAGAAATGGGTGAATGTGATCCGCATACAGGTCTCTCTATCGTTCATCGGTGAGGGACGATGATACTTTTGCCAGGAGACCCATTTCATTCCACATTTGGTGATATTATAACCACCAATTGGCTGACACAAGGATTCCATCGCTTCATGTGCCTGGCCACACACTCGTTACCTGCCTTCGGCATGTGCCAACTTGTACCTTGACTCATCTATACAGGCAACATTTTTCCATGCATTGAAGTTCCAATGGCTATGTTTATGTGCTAGCATTAATCGCTGAGTCTTGTGATGTGTGGTGCAGAGGTACCCCAGTGGAGTGGCAGCTTCTGTATCTCACAGCTAGGAGATAGTTCTGGATGTTATGGTGGTTCACATGTCTTTGTGGCACAGCATTGAATTGGTGAGTGATCAGCTGCACTGTGGCATTTTTAATCCACAGTTTCCAACAGAGCTTCCCAACAGCAACTTGTAGTATAGATTAGTTGCGAGTGAGCAAGTGAAGATGTGAAGATATTTGGGTGGCTCTTAACATCGAGGTCTTGAGAGCCGATTGAAAAGTTGTATGCCACAGCAGTTGTCCAAATCCATGAACACATGGTACATTGTTGACACAGTGACCCATGGAAATCCCAGTGCCTGCAGTACGTCGAACATGGAGTGCCCCATTCGTATGGCCCAAAATATCTGGTCGTGATCAAATGGGCTGGGATCTTCTTTCTTCTCCATTCTGGGCTCGACTGTCATGCCCGGCTCACATGTGTGTCAATCACGTCCAACAGACAGAGCAGGAAACTATAACAGCCAATCAGAAGCAATCCTCGTTTTCTGCGCGAGTCACGCAGAAAATTTGATCTCACACCAATATTTATGCTCACAGAAAGAGCAGACTTCGCCAATATTTCCCAGAAGTCAATTGGTTCACATACTTTATACTACTAAGTTCTTGGATAATCAACATGTATCGAAGTAAATGTAAANCAATTGGTTCACATACTTTATACTACTAAGTTCTTGGATAATCAACATGTATCGAAGTAAATGTAAATAAAGTGTTCAAAAGACGTATTTATAATTAAATACAAGAACATAAACAGTTATTTTCTTCAACATTTGTATTAAATAAATGTAGTTTGAAAAATAACCGATATGTAGCACTAAANAACATAAACAGTTATTTTCTTCAACATTTGTATTAAATAAATGTAGTTTGAAAAATAACCGATATGTAGCACTAAAGTATAACGTATTTTTTTGATGTAAAATTCAAACTGCAGTCTCTTGAAAATTTGTTAGTAAAAATTGGCACTACAATGGAATTAATAAAATAGAGTAGAAACACCACAGCGTCCAGTTTATTGTCCATTATTTTTTTTGGAATATTGATATTAANAACATAAACAGTTATTTTCTTCAACATTTGTATTAAATAAATGTAGTTTGAAAAATAACCGATATGTAGCACTAAATTATAACGTTTTTTTTTATGTAAAATTCAAACTGCAGTCTCTTGAAAATTTGTTAGTAAAAATTGGCACTACAATGAAATTAATAAAATAGAGTAGAAACACCACAGCGTCCAGTTTATTGTCCATTATTTCTTTTGGAATATTGATATTAAAAATTACAAATGCAAAAGCATCGTCGTAAACAAACTGCAAACAAAAAAATATGGCCGTGATGTGAACAACCATGGGTTCTGTCCTCTTTGTCTGTTTAGCGTGATCGGCATAAATGTGAATCGAGCTTTACTCAGATGGCTTATGTAAGTTCTGAAGACATCCCAATCATGTGTGGCCAAGGAATATTCCTTTCAATGCGGCGATCACAAAGCCATTTCGCCAACACAGCAGGTGTATCCTGATCAACTGCTCTTGATTGCTTATGATAATAAAGATAGTGTACATTTGCAGTTTTGCATAAAGAGAACTAATTGGATGAACACAAATTTTGTATTTCTTCATATGAATAATGATAATACAATTCTACTATTTCGCATCATAACTGACATTGTATCCATTGATATTTAGCTATATAATTTATAATTGTGTAGGGTTAAGATCAGTGGCCCAGAACCGGCATTTCATATCTGCTTACTCAGGTTTTTTTGGAAAATATTGGAGATTTAAGCCAGTTTGGGATTCGTGTTCCGAACTAAAATCGCGCGTTGGTCTGCACACAGTATGACACTAGTACAGATTGTGAACCAGAAGTGTTATATATGTCACGCTGGTTTATTTTCCTATTATCGTAAGTGATTGGATATCTCGGTTCATTGGTGAATACTTTATTTAAATCCTATTATGTGTGTGCTGGTCACTTCTTAGTTGCTATTGATAGTCATTTCTGTCTCGTGTTCATTAAAGCCGGCCAAATTTCTGCTGCTGTCTGTTATTGATTAGTGCTGTAAACTAGCTTCATCCCATCACATATTAACTCATTAAAGTAATAGACTCAAAATATGTTCCCAGTATTTCTTAATAAAGCAGACACAAAAACAGTAATTTCCTTGTCTGCCTTTTTACTAAATTTCTAAGAGTGATGTCATAATTTAACTCACGAAGTGGACCACAATATCTAGTATCTTACGAGTATGGCTGTGAGTTATCATGCATTTACAAGTAGTGTTTTTATTGTTGTTTTAATGTATCTTATTTTTTTTTTTTTCACCGGGAGGCTAACCAGAGGAATGCTTGTATATTTCGGGTCTTTAAAAATACCACAATTTCAACGGCTTACTTGCAGTTCGGACCAGAAACATCGTGGAATGTTGGTCCCTGATCGACTTAGGAGACGGAGGTGGCCGTATGTGTTGGCAGTCCACAACTTGAGTTAATAGATAGGACCGTTATGGCACTTATGAATACGATAATTAATGACTTAAAAACGACCACAAATTTCTTTGATATTCTTTATTGTCCAGACACCGCCACTGAAATCTTGCATTCCTTATTTATAAGAAATAACGTTATATTATATAATAAAAAAGAGAAATAGTATCCATCTTGCACGCAAACTTAAGAACTAAAGTTCACGTAAACGAANAATAAAAAAGAGAAATAGTATCCATCTTGCACGCAAACTTAAGAACTAAAGTTCACGTAAACGAATATAATAAATGTTATGTAACACTCAATTTCTGAACCCATTGGGTGTTTAGTAAATATAATTTGTTATGATGTAGCAAATTTATTGCAACGTATCCTTATCAGCTGAAAATAGTTGACATAATGCAATGCGATCCCTGCTGCAGTAGAACACAATACCTCTAGACGAAATNGATATTCTTTATTGTCCAGACACCGCCACTGAAATCTTGCATTCCTTATTTATAAGAAATAACGTTATATTATATACTAAAAAAGAGAAATAGTATCCATCTTGCACGCAAACGTAAGAACTAAAGTTCACGTAAACGAATATAATAAATGTTATGTAACACTCAATTTCTGAACCCATTGGGTGTTTAGTAAATATAATTTGTTATGATGTAGCAAATTTATTGCAACGTATTCTTATCAGCTGAAAATAGTTGACATAATGCAATGCGATCCCTGCTGCAGTAGAACACAATACCTCTAGACGAAATTCAAGCATAATTAATATTCGCACATAGTAATTTCTCCATTTGACAGATATTTCAACGTGCTTATTATGTTGGTAACTATTTCCAATTTGGGCCACTTAGATAAGAGTTATTTTCGTCATTAAATACCATTTTATTTGATTACCGAAAATATATCTTCGAAGTAGTTTATATTTGTTACCAAAGACATGTTAAATTGTTTCCTGCTTAGACAAAATAATTCTCACTTACCAAGCCTAGTTTCTCGAACATGCACGTGAGAAAGCACTGTAACAAAAATTAATCAATAGTTAGTTATATAGTTACAATTTTTTATAAGAAAGTCAAACATTTGCTCTTTAAAGGATGATATAGTAATAAAACGCTAATTATTATCTATTTAAAACGACATTATTCATCACATGTTTGAACACTTACAAATCACATTTTTTGTGTTGTACAAAGTATTGTTTTGCATGAGTTACTTCCGGTTTTTACAAAGATGTATAGAAACCATGACTCTTACTACAGTATATTCATAAAGCATCTACTCCAGAAGAATACCACAATATTATAATTTCTCATGTATTCCACAATTTTATCGCTCTATTGACAAAATGGTAACAAATGCAATTTCAAATAATTAAAGAAATTATTTTTGAGGAGTAAGTCACCTAAGCCAGTTATCATTTAATTTCTAAGTTTCAAATAACATTGCCCCTGCAGGAGGGAAATGGCTTCAATTGGTCATATTTGTAAATGTGTAATTGAGAATCTCGAGCAAATACAACGGTCGTAACGAAACCTGGCGCATAATGACCCCACCCCTTTATGTTTGCATTTTACTTTATCGCTTCCACGCCATTATTTATAACAAACGAAAACATTAAGATTTTGTAATATTATATAAAGAAATAATGTAACCAAAATTAAACTAACCTATGACTTTCAGTTACTTTCTACACGGCTTGAAACATCTTCTGATTTAACATAGGATAATTATCAAACACATTCGGTGAACAGAATATTACTTGTGCTATTTGTGCAGCTTTTCGTCTCAATTGTTTTAATTTATTTCATCTAGCAGATGCTGGGTAACTACAAGTGAGATATTTAGCATTAATTTAGCAGCACGTTAATCTTGTGCAACAGTGCCTCACGGAGTATAATGGTGTAAGAGCCAATCAAGCTTCAGTAGGCAAGTGAAGAAATATTCTTTATTCGAAATTTGTAACAAAAATGATAAAACATTAAAATTCGTGAAAGAGCTTTAATTAGCATCGCAACTACATTTTTTAGTCTAGTATATTTTTGCTTATTGCTCAGCCCAACGGCACATCTATAATTATTTGCCCTGCTGAAAATATCGATTTAATAATATAGTCTCTAAAGATGTACACTTAAATTGCTAACTTTACGAAAACTCTCATATTCATTCATTAGCATATATGTCTCGTATCCCAATATAACGTATCTGTTACACTACAAATGTGTGTCGTTAGAAAATATAAAAAAGAAAGTATTTTCTCAAGTATAAGTTAAACAGTATGAAAATAAACATATAACACATATTTACTTTTATTGTCAAGTCTATATCTGCAAAGTAAATTATGTAAAATAATATATAAAAAATTATTTAGTATAAAAAGATTAAATATATTTATATATACGATAATTATTTTTATATAAAAATGAAGTACGTACAACATAAATACATTATTATTTAGATCATATTATATAAATGGTATTGATTGTGACATACCACTCCGTTTGGACCTATTGGTGGTTGATGTTGATGCAGCAGCTCTGCGTCGTCTGAAAACATATGATAAAAGAGCAACCAATAAATCGATTTATACCGGCCCACCGTGTTTACTTCATCCAACATCTCCCACATTCGCCAATCAGAAGAGGCAAAATAACTGATATGTCGGACGACTGAAATCAATATCTGATATTAAGTCTACTCCCTACGACATAATCTGCCCGAAACGAGATATATTTCATGCTGCGTTCCCTTCATTTGCAGAACAAGACTTTGAAGATGATTTTGCCTGCACAATATACGTGCGTTACAAAAACAATAGTACGTATTTTCCTTTTCGTGTGATGTAAACATAACTAATTGTTTTATTTCNTGTAACAAAAATGATAAAACATTAAAATTCGTGAAAGAGCTTTAATTAGCATCGCAACTACATTTTTTAGTCTAGTATATTTTTGCTTATTGCTCAGCCCAACACCACATATATAATTATTTGTCCTGCTGAAAATATCGATTTAATAATATAGTCCTTAAAGAAGTACACTTAAATAGCCAACTTTTCGAAAACTCTCTTATTCGTTCATTATCATATATGTCTCGTATCCCAATATAACGTATCTGTTACACTACAAATGTGTGTCGTTAGAAAATATAAAAAAGAAAGTATTTTCTCAAGTATAAGTTAAACAGTATGAAAATAAACATATAACACATATTTACTTTTATTGTCAAGTCTATATCTGCAAAGTAAATTATGTAAAATAATATATAAAAAATTATTTAGTATAAAAAGATTAAATATATTTATATATACGATAATTATTTTTATATAAAAATGAAGTACGTACAACATAAATACATTATTATTTAGATCATATTATATAAATGGTATTGATTGTGACATACCACTCCGTTTGGACCTATTGGTGGTTGATGTTGATGCAGCAGCTCTGCGTCGTCTGAAAACATATGATAAAAGAGCAACCAATAAATCAATTTATACCGGCCCACCGTGTTTACTTCATCCAACATCTCCCACATTCGCCAATCAGAAGAGGCAAAATAACTGATATGTCGGACGACTGAAATCAATATCTGATATTAAGTCTACTCCCTACGACATAATCTGCCCGAAACGAGATCTATTTCATGCTGCGCTCCCTTCATTAGCAGAACAAGACTTTGAAGATGATTTTGCCTGCACACTATACGTGCGTTACAAAAACAATAGTACGTATTTTCCTTTTCGTGTGATGTAAACATAACTAATTGTTTTATTTCNCTATACGTGCGTTACAAAAACAATAGTACGTATTTTCCTTTTCGTGTGATGTAAACATAACTAATTGTTTTATTTCATAAATACATATCGTGACTGAATGCTACCATGATCCGAACTCGCGTGATGCCTATGGTACAATCCACTGATTGAGCTTTCGTGTCTGATGTAGGAGATCTGTTGCAATACTTATACTCGTGGATGCTCGAGTTCTTGCTGAGAATACATTCCAGTGAAATTACACGCGATGAAGTCAGTTGAAAAATTACAGGTTTGAAAGATAACCCGCTAAGTGAGTGACGAAACACCGTTCACTTGGAATAGCGCTAATGTATTAGTACGGTAAAAATATAATCCGTACGTGGTTCCCGTGAGAGGCAGGATCGGCATGGATGAAATGCCAGGAGGCTGAGGCCAAGCAGATTCGGCGGCCCGACCCGAGGGCACACGCGTCGTGAGGCGTGATGACATAGGTATGGAGCAACTGTGGAATGAAGAGGGAGAGTGGAAGATGGGATTACCCCGAGAAAACCCTCGTACGACGTCAGTGGACGCCGCACTTCTCAAGCGAGTACTCTAGCTAGTAGCTGAGATCAAGCTGAACTATTCAGAGGGAATTTTTAAAATTATCGTTTGGTAAAGTAAAACACACTTGACGCCTGTATGAAAATCGAGATTCGAAAACCAACCAGAAGATTATTTGACATGAATTATATTCTGGAAAAAACATTTGAGTTGGAACTGTATCTTTAAAAGTCCATTCGCATCAAAAACCAGAACATCAGTTCGCAGGTTTTTTTAGTGAATAAAAAACCAGTTGACATATTTTTTTAAAAATTAAAAGTAAAAATCGTTATTTTATTGATATTTAAAAAAAAATATTAATAATATAAATCGAAAGAAGTTTGAAGAGAATTTCTCTATATTTTCAAATGTTCTAAGCAACGGGTACTTTATAAAAACTCAGTGATGGGCACAAATAAAATAATGACCAAATGTCTTTATTTTAAACAATGTTCAATATAACAAACACTTTTCTCTGTGCAAATACAGAGGTACTGTAAGATAGTTCACAGCATTTTTTTTTACAAAGTTATATTATCAGTCTGTTTGGTTTAAAACGGCTTATTTTCACAAAAGGCGTTTGGTTCTAGGTAATGAGTTTGACTTGGTGGTTGCAAGGTCGTGAATTCAGTTCCTGATTGATACACTAAATGCAAATTACCCTATGTGATTTTTCCACTTTCACTTCAGGCATATTTTGCTGCAGTTCTTTGATACGTGCGTTTCCAGTTCTGCCTGTTACATTTAGTTCAAGATTGCATGCGTGTATTAAAGGAAATATAGGGCGGACCAGAATAACGGGCGATTTTAAACATCGGCGTCGTCCGGCAATACTCGGTTTTCATTTGTGGACGCTGTAGTTTTTCGAAGAGTATATCAGTCAGCCAAAATAGAGCGATGGATAGCGGAACAACGTGCGTAAGCCATCAAGGCCAATTACAAATACCGCGACAGTTATACAACTGCCCAACGCTTGTTTCAACAGCATAAGGGGCCGCAGTGATGCAGTGGCAAGGGCGCTCGCCTTCCACCAAGGCTGTTTCGATTCCCGTCGGGGTTGCTCCCGGATTTTCGCAAGTGGGAATCGTGCCCGAAGATGCCGGTCGTCCACGAGTTTTCTCGGGGATCTCCCTTTCCTCCTGCTCTTGCATTCCGGCGCTGCTCCATTTCCACCTCGTTTCACCTCACCGGCTCTCAATAATTGGTTTTAAGAGCCTCCAAAATCTCTCCGCTCCACTCTCTCCACTAGAAAGTCTTATTACAATATTTACCGTAATGTTCCAGTGCCTTATGCTCATACTTTAAAACGAAGGCGAAGAATTTCGGAGAGACGGGTTCTGTCTTAAAGAAGAAGCCTACAGGAAGACCTAGACGTATGTAAACACCAGAGAACATCAATTTCCGCACGGGCAGCATTTGAACTTAATCCTCAACGTTCTGTTCAACATCGCTCGGTTTCTCTTCGGATATAGAAATCTAGTGTCAGCCGAATGATGCATTACGACCTTAACTACTAAATGTAAGAGATCCAAATGGCCCATGATGAATTACAAGAAAGGGACACAGTAAGTCGTTTGCATTTTTCGCCAGCGATCCTTCGGCTGAAGTATGATAATGGATAGCGGCTATAAGCAGTTAATGAGGACTGACACATTTCCACCTATCAGGAAAAGTAAACAAACATAATTTCCAATACTGGGATGAGACTTATCCTCAATAGTTACACAAGGAGAAATTTCACGGCCGCAATGTCATTGTATGGAATGCCACGTCGTTTGTGATCATTGGACCTTACTTTTATTAAGGACTGCAGCGGTGATTTAGTTGCAGTAACTGCAGAGTGTCTCCCTACAATAGTGGATTACTTTCTGGCGCCTCGAATGAACAAGCACCCAGAGATCAACAAGTATACATGGTTCCCTCAGGATGGAGCGACCAGCCATACTGCCAGAATATCAATGCGCCGCCTCAGATGTTTGTTACCGGATAACGTCATTTCCAGGATCGCGGATATTCAGTGGCCGGCTAGGTTGCCATCTGTCAGCTTGAGACTTCTTCACGCGAGGGCGCTTGAAAAGAAAAATCTTCAATCATCCGCTACAGTACGATGTCGCAGAAGTACACACGCGAATCCGTCATGAAATTCGCCGCGGAAATGTCGCATCGCGTGATGAGTTTCCCATGGTCGCGTCGCGAAGATTGTGTGCAGCCAAATGGAAGCCATCTTACGAACTTGGTTTTCAGAAAATGAGACTTTTCCTCGTCAGTGCATTTCTAAAGTAAACGGTATCTAAAATACTTTATGACACTAGCACACTGTATTGGCGAACCCTCATATGCCACCGAATGGCTTTTAGTGTTGTGAGACCGGAAGCCGAAACTTCCATAACTCACTAGGTGTTCGTGAAGCCAAAGCACCCTGACACTTTCTCAAATCATTGGGCCGGCGGCAGGGGCTGTGTAATGTGGGGGTTTGGGCACCGGCCCTTATTAAGGCGAGTTACTTGGTGTTGCCTATTTTAAGTACAATTACATTTTCGTGTGTTCGGCGGGGGAATGAAGCTCCCTTACAGCCTCCCGGCTGGAGTTAATGTTGTGTCTTGATGTATGTCTAGCATGTTGAAATGTACGCAGCATTACCAAAGACGTAGGCATATATATTATATATGTATATATATATATATATATATATATATATAGAAATTAGTTTAAAACCGCCTGGTATTCTGCTCCATTCTGTAAAGATTATTATTTGCTTCTGCCCAGTTCCTTGTGGGATAATGAACACATTCTCCCCATG